>DWQX01002798.1:0-20192 GCA_018245475.1 Pharmacophagus antenor
TAGAAACATTGCTTTATAATTACTTTAAAATTTATACATGGTTTTAGTTAATCACCTCTGTTTTTTTTTTTATTTTACTCTGCAACTATGTAAATCGCGTATGCTATTTGTAAATTTATTTCATCACTTCTAGTGTACAAGCTATGGCTGACTTAAATAGATTTTACACTTAAAACTAAATTAATAATTTGATGTATATAAATGTACGTATCTAGTCTAAAAATCCCTGAATGTCTGTTATTTAATAAACAATAAAATAAATACCATTTAGAGGTAGAACGTAATTTCAAAAAATATATAAAGTGCGGAATACTTTCGATTTAGTATTGTATCATACAAAAAAAAACTTAAAGAATGGGTCCAGTAGCTACTGGCTAAAATAGCTATTTTCCTGGAATGCTTCATAATGGTCAATTTAACTATAGCCTACAATATTAAAACAACCCTCATATTGCAACAACATTTAAAAATATGATCTGATAATAAGAATCAAATAAGGACTAATAATTTTATGTGTATTTGGAAAGGAAACTTTATAATAGGACGTATGGTCCTGTCTTAGCCTTTCGCAAAAGTGACGATAGGAAAAAAAAATTTGTAATGTCATCACAATATTGCTGTGTTGTTATTATCAAGGCAATTGATTTATTACATTATATTTGTTTTAGTTTAAATTACAAAATGTAATTTAACTATCAAAAGTTTCATTGAATGATTTCATATTTATTTTAAATTATAACTGATAACTACCTTTTCTTTTTCAGATTGCTTAGAAGTTATTAAAATTATGGATCCATCAGAAAATCCACCTTTTTTAGTTTTGGGTGTAAAAATTAAGCCAGGTCCTGTAGAACGATATAAACTTGAAAATTTTGCGCTAGACAATACAGTTACCACTTTAAAAACAGAAGCAGGTAGAAAAATTAACGAGCCTTCAACATCACTGGGTATGTTACATGCATCGTCATCTATAGTCAAAAGATGCGTATAATTCTTAACTTACAATTGATTTATGGGTTTTTAACTACACGTAATGATTGTTATCATTTAAAAAATAGTGATTGGATTTTCAAAATTATGAAAATTATTTAACATGAAATTATAAAATATAATTTCAAATAAATAAAACAATAATGGAGCATTATTCTAAAAGGGAAGTATCATATGATGTGTATCATTGTTTGAGTTAAGATCTCTAGTTAAAATAAAATATATTTTGTGGACTATTATTTAATATTACATAAACTGGTATCTAACAATCATTGGAACAATAATTAGGTACTGCTTTAGTAATATACAAAATTTCTGTACTATTTCATCAGCTCTTACTAATGTACTTTAGCCATCTTGCTTCTCTGGGCATGGTATATAAGGATAAGGATGGTGGGCTTACTTCTCCGCATTTGGACTCTAGATAGTTCATTATGCATGAAAGATTGTCTGCCTAATCTAACCAGCCCAGCTCCTCCTAGAAGCGCAGAAGTCTCCTAGGACTTTGACAGCTACAACGAGCGACCCAGGTGTTCTGAGGATTTGTGTGATCTGTTACTTTTATGTTTTTGGTGACAATGGTGGCCCTGGTTATGACGAGACATTCATTGCATTTATGAACAATGTTCTCCTAGTGGCAAGGAAATATTGATGTTTAGATCAAGTGAAAAGATACCAACTTCTGTTTCTTTTTTCGTTTTAGAGCCATCTGTAAAATTATATACTTTGTAGCCTCTTCATTTTTGTCCCTTTATGTGAAATTGAATGTGGTAATTCTTAAAATATTTGTGTTTTAGTGAATCTTGTCATATGGTATGCCTGGTAGTGGCTGAGACTTGACAATTCTTTGCCAGACCTTGCCAAATGTACCTTTTGGTGATTGCTATTTGTTGAGGTGTTTGTCTCAGAGTGCTCAGTTCTGCTTCTTACTAAACAAACAGATCAAGAAGAGGAATGCCCAAAATAACCTTAAGGGTAGCTGTGGGGGTGATGCTCATGCAACTGCATATTGCTGAGCATGCCAATCTTTGGAAGTGTTGTAATCTGGCTATAATAGTACTTAAAACAGTCTAACACTGCCCGAAGATTACTCCATAAGTGATCATAAGCCTTATTTTTGCTCTGTATAGCCAGTTGGTTATCTTTGGTAAGAGATGCTAGTTCCTCCCTATGAGCCTTCTATATTGCCAGAAAGTGGTAGAAGCTTTTACAAGCTTTTTATTCAGGTGCTTTTCCCATAATAGCATAGAGTCGAGACTGTCTTTCTAATATTTTATTGGTAAAAGTCAGCTGTGTGTTGAAGAATCAAGATAATCAAAGACTGCCCAGATTACATTTTCTAGTGAACAAAATCAGTTTTGTTTCAACTGGGTTAACAGTTAAAGGGTGTCTTGCACACTGATGTTCAATGATTTTAAGCACATTACTAATCAGGTTACAGCTTATATTTTCAGAAGTTTCTTAGATAAGTATGACATGGTTAACAGCATCGCCTGCTGTGAAGAACTTACAGATATTGAGGGAGCTATTCAGCTCTTCCACAACAAAGTTCGACAGTTGAAGTAAGAGGACACCTTAAGAACTCCCCTACCTATAATTTTTTTAATTGGTTATGGGGTAACATTTGGGAATGATTTCACCTGATGTGACGTAAAAATGTAGCCGTAGATGGTATAATGTGTGTGCGCCCAGAGTACACCTGGCCCCTCACACGTTTGACTGTCGGAACATAGCAATACTGTTATGGCGGCAGATTGAAATTGAATGTGATAGGGTTTTTAGGATTCACAAGGCTAGCTACCATCCTCAATGTCAATCTGCCGCCATTAAACCATTGCTGTGTTCCAAGAGTCATACATGTCAGCCAGATGTATTCTGGGCGAATACGCTACACCATCTAAGGCCTCATTATCACTTAACATAAAGTGAAATCAACACGAAGTTTAGATTATAACGTATAAAAAATTAAAAAGTTAGTGGAATCGAGGATGATATCATCTATAATTTCCTAGATTCTCGGACATCCTAAAGAGCATGGCGCTTTACGTTGCTCCCGTATGAGTTGACTACCTGAACCGGTGGAAAAACGTGGCCCTCCTCTGCAGGCCCCAACGTAACGTTCCACAGTGGTTGACGAGGGCCTAGCGCACTGCAGGGCTCGCGCTCGTGGGCACTCTCCCATGGGAGTTAGAGGCCAGGGAGCTGGCCAGCGTCTACGAGTGGACGGTGGCTCTAAGGACGCAGGGTTAGCGCCCGGTCATTGCTGAGCGTGTGGCGGAAAACAGGAGATGCGTGAGCGTCGGTATATGGGTGTTTCGGTAATTATATGTACCAGATCAGGAGAGAGGTGCCGTCATTGCAGCGCGGCGGAAGACCCGACGCAATAACGCGAAGCCCTTCAGGGCTGCCAGGAGCGGTTCCAAGTTTTATATGTAGTTTTCGGTCATGACGTTTCGATGCCGAGCGTGATCAGGACCATGCTTGGTGGTGTGAAAAGCCGTTACTTCCATTTGCAAGGAATGAGGTGGAGTAGAGAAGGGAGACGGCGAAGGGGAGGAGAGAGAATGATCCCTACGTTTCGCAGACGTAGAGGAGGCGGGAGGAGGCGCCAATATGCGCCTCCCTCTTCCCCTGTGGTAAGCTGCAGAGTTGAGGTGGGGGGCACCTTAGTCTGCTTGCATAATCCGTCACTGACGGACGGGAGAGCCGGCTCATCGGGTCATTTCGGTCGTTTCCCTGTACGGGGAAAATGTCAGGCTCGCTACTTTGGGCAGGCAAACGCCGATGGTGTTGTAAAAGTAAAGGTTCAGCCGATTTCCCACGACACTGCAACTCAAGCGATAGAGGAGCGCAGTAGGTTTAAGTGGATATACCCCCACCATTGTCTTCGGCAGGAGGAGCCCCACACACCTCTCTGTCCCCCGATAGAGATCGATATGCAGCGTATCGCATTCCCTACTATAAAAACAGGGTTGATGATAAGTTTTGATGCTTTTATCACAGCTTGAACGGATTTGTTGCATTCGTTGGTCGCCCCCGCAGCAGGTTAGTTACTGGCGCAATAAATGGGTTTCGATGTTTGTGTTGTCTGGGAAGAAAGTTTAGTATTGGTGACGCTACCAGTCAAGAGCGCAGTCTTTGCATGTATAGGTGTAACTGCGGAAGAAGATGATATGGATGGATTAGAAGGGTTGGATAGGTTAGATGGCCCAATTAGGGACGCAGTCTTGTTGTAGAGTGGTATTTGGAAAGGCGCATAAGAAGACGCAGCGCGAGTTGGCCCATCCGAAGACGCAGTCAATGGTAGTTGTTTTTTTCTTTATTTTTTATTTGTTATCTATGGTAGAGAAACGGTGTAACTATTCCTCCACGGTGGCTCCCCACCTTCCCCGGAGCCCGCAAATGGTGACGACATGCGGAAAACGACAAGTAATCACCAGGGCTACCTCGAGAATTTATGCTATCGCTCAGATTGCAAATAGCAAGTTTATCTGTCTTGGATGACCTCGGTTGCCCGCATTTGTAAACAACACCGGCGTGCTTGCCTCGAATTCGTAACTAGGCTTTGTTTTACCCCCGTTTGAGTTGCCTTGCTTGACCACAGAATGGTGGTCATTGTCGATCGACAAGTATTTGCTTACTTTACTGCCTCCCATTTTAGAGGAGTTTTAAACCAAAGGGACGTGTTGCCAGCCAACTGGCCTCTATTCCGGCCAGTCGCGGTCTCAATCACCAAGAATCAAAAGGAATTAAATCAAAGACAGGATAAGACGGGATTTGTGTTTGTAAAGATTAGGAAGTAGATGTGGAAGGGATGACTATCAGAAGATTAGGCAACGAAATAGTAACAGCTTTGGCATCCAGGGTCCCGTTCTCGTATTCATCTGAGGGATGAATCCACTAGATTTGGTCCATTTAGCCAGCAGCTAGCAAGAGGCGCGTGCGCCAGTTACTAACCGTGTTGCTCTGGACATATATTTTTTTTTTGTTCAATATTAAGATTAATCCCCTTCCAGTATGTATAGTTCATTGACTCAAACAACAAAGTTTCGTAGAAATTTGAAACCGTTCCCCACTATTTTTCACCTCTAGCTATGAAATTAAAAAAAAACTCATTGTGGATCACAATGAACTCGTCCTTCAAATTTCATGTTTCTAGGACCAGCATTTTAAGCTGTATGTATGTATAAAGGTCAGTCAGTAAGTGAATCAAATCAAAGACTTATGAGGTTTTATTTATGAGTACAGAATACATGATCAAAAGTAATATTTATAAGTTTGTTATCTAGGACAAGAAATGCATCATTTAATTTGTCTGTTTTTATCTTTTATATATTTTTCAAAATTAATTTATGTTACAATTATTATAAAAAGAAATAAACATTTTGAATTCAATTTTAAATATGAAAAATTAACATAGTTTAAACTTATTATTTTTATATCAACAACTATTACTTACCTCTAAAAAGTAACTTTACTTTTTGGGGGGCTTAATTATTAAATATAATTTGCAATTTTTAGAAGCAATACACCACGGCAAAATACTTTGTGATAGTGCTACACTTCTTGATAGTGGTGTTAAAAATGGTGAAATGATACATGTTGTAAAGAAAAAGATCCGGGCTCCAATACCACCTTCCCCATCATTTACTGATGCAGAGTTACAGCAATTGAATAATTCATTAAGAACACTTGGTTGCACACCAAATGCACCTGGATGGACCCGTGCTATGCAGGTAATATAAACCTTTAAACTATTTTTATGTTTATCTGATTTTTAAATCTTTTTATCTTCCAAATGATAAAAATAGTAATGCTATAAAAAAATTATAAATATTCTATGAGAATTTAGAATTTAGAATATGCAAATTTGTGTTGCTAAAACAAACTTACTTAGAACACACAGTATATTAATTAATTATATTTTTTCACGTTAATTTATATACCAATTAATTTAATCATTGCAAATTATTTGTAAATTTATTTGTAAATTATTTGATAAACAGCCTACCTCTAGGCAGATTCTATACCTAAATAGTAGCGAATGTTAACAACAAAGCTCAAGATCAAGCATGCCTCTAGCAGAGTTTAGAGGGGCTTGTGCTGTTTTGTGATTTCGCTCATGGTTTCTGGCCCATGTATAAAAAAGCACAACAGAATGATAAGCTATACTATAAAAAAAGGTACCATACATAAGATGGGGTCTCATATGACTAATGGTGGCAGGTCCTCAAATGAGTAAAAAAGCATTTCCGTGTTCCTAACATACAGGTTCTGATATGGAATACCAAGGGATTCTAGCAAATTTCACATGTACTGATAAAAATGTTCATGTGATGTATTTCTTGTACTTAAGGATGTGAAAATTTTAATACTAGGAACTTTAAAATAGTTTATAATTTTTTAGCTATTGAATGATGAAGCCACACTGTCCGAAGTTATTGACCAATTGCCTTCATTAAGGGAGGATTGCGTGGCATTATCAATTTTGCATGAAGTGGAACTTGTCGCAGCTTTGGGTAGTAATGTACAGACAATGAGACGTGGTTCTAATGCATACCCTGACTTACCAGTTGCTTTGAGACACCTCACTAGGTTGGTGCATTCCCGTAATACTGCTTCAAATGATAATGGTAAGTACCATTTGACATAATCTAAACAAGATTACTGCAAACTTTAATATGGATGATAAATTTTTTAAGCATTCATGTATGTTTTAGAATTGATTGGAAATGCTTAATTTGATATAATGAGAGTGCTTGTTTATAAACAATTTACAATAATTGTGATAAATTTTATCTACAATATGTGTTAACACTATTTTTACCAGATGCATAATTTTGACAAAACAACATTTAATAAAAGGTTCTATATACAGTAAGACCCCGCTTAACGCGGGGGATACGTTCCAATAACTTCCATCGCTAAACGAAACAGCGTTGTACGAGGCAACTTAACACATTGTGCATATGTAAATATATGATGAGGATCAGTGAAAAAGAACAGAGAATAAGAAAATTTTACAGTTGTTTTTTAGTTTTATATATTTTGTAACATTGTTGTTATTGTAAATGCTTTTAAGTATAAACTTATTGCTAATATCGATTTTTATTCATAAAACGTACACGAAGATGAAAAGTAGTTACAATAAGGATTGACATCCTGTTTATGACGAGTAAGGTTCATTTCATATTCTTTGTTTTTTTGTGAAGAAGTCATCTAAAGTCGTGTCTTTTCCTGTTTCGTTCAGCAAGCAGTTGTCGATAACAAGATACCGCATTAATGACACTTCGTCTTGCATTTGAATTGCCAAAGAAATGCTTTTCCTTATCGCTTTACTTTCACTTTTTTGCAATCACCCATCGTAAAAATTTAAAATTGTTAAATTTATTACAATAAAACAAAATATTATGTTTAGATTTTTATACTCGTACACCTAGTAACGTTAATGACAACTAATAAATCAACTGTGACACGGGAAAGATGCGTTCGTACTGTAATTGCGACTTCGGCGGAGAATACAGTTAGAACCTTTATATTGGCCAGACTAATAAAAAAGCGTTGAAAAAGATACATAGTAGATATCGTCGCTATATGAGTATAGTATACCGCTTTTGGTTGATGCATAGCCGTTTCATTTGCACACATATACGACAAGAATCAATACAATGTGCGATCTAGGGAATCCCAATACTACCGTGTAATACTGAAACAGCGTTAAACAGGGTCTTACTGTATATTAGTACAATCCGAATTTCAATTAATTTTTTTCATTGTTTATGGCATTTTTGATAGTTAGATTTGTTCAAAATAAGAGTTATAAGGATGTATCAATGTATGTAATTACTACAAACGCAAAATGAAAACATGAAAAATAGTTAATCTAATGTAATTTAAGTACTCCATATATTAAATTTCCATAATTATATTTTTATTACCATTATATAGTCACTAAAAGTGAATCTCTCAAATATCCGAGGTCTTCACTCTAATCGTGATGCAGTCCACTACCATCTCGAGACTGATAGGCCTCACTTACTTTTTGTGACGGAAACGAAGGTACGATGTGCGGAACATGAGACATGCCTAGACTACCTTGGATACTCCCTGGAGCAGACCTATCCTCAAGCAGGAGTCTATGTGTACGTCCGCAATGACACCTGTTACCAGCGTGTTCATCACCTTAAAGACCTCACTTTTCCTTTTGTTTGGATTATGGTCGATACAGGTATGGACAAAATCCATTACGCCCGTATCTACCGTTCGCACAGCGGTAACCAGGAGATGACTTGTTTATTTGAACACTTCTGTGAAACCCCATATTAGGCATAACTGCGGTACCCTACTGCGCAACTATTCTTTCACTGGGAACTTCAATGCCTGTCACCAAGACTGGTTTTTCTCATACCAGAAGACCGATCACGCTGGAAGGGAGGCGCGGAATTTCTCCTTGTTGCTAAATCTCTCTAAGCTTGTTGAGCAAGCAATTAGGGTGCCCGATGTCGACGGCCATACAGTCAACTTCCTGGACCTTCTGTTGACTACCGAAACGGACACATATAGGTGAGGTGAGTTCGCCTCTGGGAACCTCTGATCACTGTCTGGTGAAATCTGTGTCATCCTACTCCTCATTGCACTATGACACACATGGAAATAGGCGATACTGGTGACAGAATGGGATGAGATACGTTACTTCTTTGCATCATATCTTTAGAGGCAAATTTGTTTCTCTTCTGAAAATCCATCGAGATTTACGTATGCCATAACCGACGTTATACGCCAGGGAATAGAATACTTTGTTCCTTTTGCTGACTTACTCGTTGGTAGCAAAGTTCAACCTTGGTTTAGCGTCGAATGTATTTAAGCTGCAGAACGCAAACATTCGGCCTATGTTTTCAGAGTTGAAGCTCGCGAGCGCAAATCTCCGGATGTAGGCTCAAATAAGAGAACCTTTATGCAAGCTGCTACGCTCTACAAAAGGCAGTCGCAGCAGACTCGCCTCGATCGATTTATAAGTATTGGCGATAAACTCTGTGTCCAGACATTACGCAATCAAGCCTTCTGGGCTCTTGCTAAGTCGGTGGAGATGAACTTCTGTCGGTCTTCGCTGCCTCTGCTGGTTAAATCTGACGGTTCATTGGTGCACACAGCAAAGGAGAAACCTGATCTTTTTGCATCTCTTTTTGCTAATAACAGCATCCTACGACAAATATCTCTTTGCGGAACCCCTTGCATTAAGATCCACATCACACAAAGAGGTTTTAAGGACACTGCGTTGTCTAGACGTGAATAAAGACAGCTGACCAGACAGTATACCGGCGGTTGTACTGATGACTTACGCTCCCGAGTTGTCTCCTGTTTCCGACACGTTTGTATCGCCTCTCTTTGAAAACTGGAATGTTACCGGTGCTGAAAGCTTGCGAATGTGCATCTCGTGCCCAAAAAGGTAGCCGTGCCTATCTTGCCAATTACCGTCCGATTTCAATTACTTCCATAATCTATAAGGTTATGGAACGTATAATGAACTTGCGCCTGATGGCATACCTAGAACATAATCGCATCCTAAGCGACCGATAATAATGCTTTCGCCGAAATCGGTCGACTGGGGACATTCCAGTGTATGCCACACACTTATGGGTCGAGGTCCTCGAAAAAAATGGAGAAACTATCGCTGTTTCTCTAGGTATCTCGAAGGCTTTTGACAGGATTTGGCACGACGGCTTAATCTGTAAGCTTCCATCGTATGGGCTATCCCCTGACCTAGTTAGATGAATAAAGGATTTCCTGAGTAATCTCTCCACGATGTCGTCGAGGGGTGCTCATCAGAACCGATGACGATTAACGCCGGTGTCCCTTAGGGCTCCGTTCTCTCTGCAACTCTTTTCTTGCTACTTATTAACAATCTGCTGATTCTTGGCATCTATGGATACGTAGATGACAGCACAGTTCAGGAGATATATTTATGAGACGAACGAGTCAGTCGGAATCAATTACAGTCTAAGAGAGAGGCCATGGTGGAACGTTTGAATTTTGCATAACAGGCAGTCTCCAAAATACGAGTGTGTCTATTCACCGCAAAAACCTTGGCTCCTGCTTTCTGAGATGTGATCCCGGAATGGACCGATCGCCTTCAGATATTAGGTATTGAAATATATTCAAACTTTAACTTTGGGCGAGTCATCAAGTCTAAAGCCATAAGATAGCCGCAAGGAAGCTGAGAGTTCATGCAAAGGTGCTGCGATACTTAACACCTGGACAGCTTTTAACGCTATTTATTTATTAAACTATAAGTCCTAGGTCCGGTCGTGTGTGAACTACTGGTATGACATTTGGGTGGGCGCTACAAAATTTCAACTGGCGGCACTAGAGTTATTGGAGAGGCGGGACAAGAGGATTTCCATGACATAATTCCACAATCCCTTTTCCGCCTTCGGACGTCTAGACGCACGGAGTTTTGTCATCCATTTGCTGTGGACAATCCCTGCATTCGGACGAAGTGTTTTGCTTCGTCGTTCATAATGCGTACAGCAAAGGAATGGAACAACTTGCCGGTGTCAGTGTTCAAATACAACGTGGGTGTCCTAAGGAGTAGATTGAATAGGCAGTTTCCAGGTTTGTGCGCCTTAGCACCTAAAACCGTATCATCACTTAACAAAAGGTGATCGTGGTTATGTAAAAAGCGATATAAAATAAAAAAAAAAGTAGAAAGTGTTCATATTCCCTTTGATAATTATAACTCTAATCAAAATTTTATGAGCATGGATTTATCTTTAAGGTTATTCAAGGTAAAAGAAATTATATTCCTCATTTTTATTTCCAGTTTACAGATTAAATTTAATGTTAGGCTCTTTTGTTACCTGCTAGACCCGAATAATCACATATGATCTTTCAGTACCAACTTCTGGATTTGCATATTCACTGGAGGCTCTCTCTGAGGATGAGGATGTTGAGGAAGAAGAAACTGAAGAAACACAAGAGAGGAATGCAATTACACAAGAACATCTCGCTGCCGCCTTACAAGTAACATTATTGATTAGATTCTATAAAAATCTATAACAATTGTTTCATAATATAGGTGTTGTACTATCTTAAAAAGTACCACTGTCTATACAATACAAGTTTATTAATTTTTCACTAACTGTATTCAATAGAATTTATATTAGAAATGTTATTATGCCATTGCATTAATATTTAATAATCTTATGACAGTAGTTAGCTTATTGTGAAATTGATGGAATTTCTGAATATTTGTAATAAGTGCACTAAAACTATATACGTCAAAACGAAAACGTAACGCCGTACCACATTGCCATATTATTTTGTGGTTTCAACGACATGTCAATAATTATAATTCACTCACAATCAAAAGTGATCTCCATAACAATAATTTGTTTCTGCTTAGTTTAATAAATCTCTAAAGTTTTTCGGAGTCAACATATTATTTACTTAGAAAAGTAAAATAACTGTTACAGGCTGCAACAGAAGCAGTATTTTCACCTAACAACCCAACAGGCACTCAACAAGAAAATCACGAAACCTTAATCCGACTGTTAGAAGCAGCTGACAATAGAGGTACAACTAGGGCTACAGCTGCTTCTGAATCTCACGCGTCTATTGGTTCAGGTATATTAAACACTTCCAGCTTTCTGTTTAAACAGTTCCATTAAACAGAAAAATAATCTGTTTAAAATAAAGAAAACTTTAAATGGGTTATTTGTACTTATTTAGCTTTGAATCATTATTTTTTAATTTTATATAGACTAATGCCTGACCACGACCCCACCTGATGGTAACTGGAAATATGGTCTATGATGATAATTAGCACTTAGAAAAAACCTATTCACTCTTCTCTTCAAAATCCCCACGTTATATCTTGACGGAAACACAGATGCCTGCAGGCTATTCCAATCTTTTGCTGTTCGCATTAAGAAGGATGAAAGAAATCGCTACTTTCGTATGCGTAGGATATCGACAGCAAAGGGATGAATGCCCGCCGTATGTTTAAATGTCCGTAAAAAAATATATTCCTCATAATATGTTAATTATATCATATTTCTATGTCCATTTAAGTGCCTGACCACAATCCCTGGTCTTGGTCAGACGATAAGTAATCTAGGATGGTTAAGTGTACTAGTCTAGAAGAGGCATAATGACACTTTACGGGAACACAAACTTAATCTAATCCTTTGCTGTTCACATTATGAAGCGTGGAGCAAAATCCTTTCTCTTAATGTTTGAAATACTTAACATTTGCATCCAGTAATAAAAATATTGATCTCCATATATCTTGAACATACCCTAGGTGTTGTTAACTTCTTTACTAAGACTAAATTGTTTACCTACTAAAAATAATCTTATTCAGGTATTAATTTAGTAAAAAAAAAACCTATTTTGTAAAAAGGGAATTGAAAGAAACGATAGTCATCGTTATCTCATAAATTAAAAATTTTTAGCATGAAAAAATATGCTAGTAAATGTTCTGTTTTATTTATCTACATAAAATGATTTAATAAATTTGCTGCAGAAAAATTGTCAGCATTTATCTGTGAGTTGGTCCATTCTCAGGTGGACAGAGGTTACGCCCTAGATATAATAAAGAGTAGAAAGTATTAAAAAAATGTACCAGAGAATATTTTTAAAAAATTCATTCGTTTTCACGTTCAGGAACAAGTCGTCCGTTGATAACGGCAGAAATGTTTGGCGAAGCACTGACTGCCGCTATTAACAGAGCTGGTGATAATGACACTAATGCAGGAGATCCACACCCAAGTATGCATACATTGTTTACATTTTTAACTAACACTTAACCTCGATTTCGCCAGATCTTATGCGATAATGAGGCCATAGATGATGAGGCTTGTCCAAAATACGTCTGGGTTTCACATGTATGAGTGATAGTATAGAGCAATGTTGTTATGACGGCAGATTGATAAATAATGGTGACTAGCCACGCGAGTTTGGAAAAAACCTACCACTATCCACATTATACTACTGTAGCCCGGGACTTCAACGGGATTTAGTAATTTAAACGGCGAGCGCTAAACCACTGCGCAACAGAGGGAATAAAACATAACTTTGGAAATGTCCTTCCATAACATTAGTTGGGCAAACAAAATTACGAAATGTTTAACATATTTTCAGCTTCTTCTTCTCAGCAACAAAGGGAAAATTTCTCTACTCAGTTATCTCGTATGCATGAGATGGGGCTTGTTGATGACGCTCACAATATACGCGCACTGATAATATGTTCAGGTATATGCATTGTTTAAATCTTATTAACTGACAGAGGATATTATGGAACGTATTGACAAAAAAATTGACGAACATAAAATTTTACTCTCATTATTAACCAAATATTTTTTGCAGGTGATGTGAACGCAGCTATAAACTTAGTGTTTAGTGGTGTGATTGGTGATGATTAAGATATCGATTATTGCATATTTACAGATGATAAGTTGATTAGACCCAGAAAATAAATTAGACGTTATAGTCTCATTATTTATTTATTGCTAACAATTAAAAAATAAACAACACTGGATTTAATACTTAAGGCAAGAGTAAATATGATTTTGAAACATTTAATAAATATCGTCTTTTTTCAAGGTGTTTTTCAATTTAATATGTAAATTATAAAAAATAAACACTCCATAATATGACATAAGGAGTTTATAATAAAGTAAAAAAATACTTTGATAAAGAAATTTGAAATGGTATAAGAAACCATGCAAGCCAGCGAGGTCAAGTCCATATCTGCGGGTGTAATTGCGTCCCCGGTTTATCTCTAATGCGCTCACTGCTAGATTAACCAAATAATAATCCAAAAATACCGTTTTTTAACCATGCGAAAATAATTTTACTTTCGTCTATTTTCACGGTTTCAGTATATTGGAAATCTACAAATATTAAAAAAAATCATAATATATGATTAATGGATTGCATTTTCACATGTAATATTAAATAAAAAGAATTGCTTGGATTGTCGGCTCCCAATTAAAAATTTGTTTGCAAATTGTATAAATAATTTATTGATTACCATTCCGAAATGTCATCAAAATAATAATTTAAAAATAAATGTAGATCAAGACTTATGTAGGAAAATTATATAATTACCAAAAATCATATATCTTAAGATAATAGCTTTTTATTCTTTTTTACTTTGTATCTACCAATTATGTATTATTATAATTACCATTTACCATGTACTATAATAATTTTATTATATTCTTGTAATGCTAATATATGTTTATTTCTAATCTCTAGCAAAACATGCGCCGCGCTGTAAATATTTTTCATTGCCAACTTGCTATGAAAAATGTTGGCCACCGCTGATGTAAATAAATAAAAATTTTGTGTAATTACTAATTTGGGAAAAGCCTATGACCTTCAGTGAACGGCTGTAGGGTGATGATGTTTTATATATTTTTTTTAATCTACGTTACCTCAGGTAACTATTGTGATCCGCCTCAAAACGTCGCTTATATGGCAAAAGACCGGCACCGCAGTCGCACCACACTTGCAGTTTACTATGCATCTATCGCAAAAATATAGCCAAAATCTATTCAAAATCCACAAATTCGAATTCTTTTTTGGACCAACAATCACCAACGTCCTTTAAATATCTGTATATTAGTATTCGGTAGTACATTAAGCCATTATAGTCCGTTATTCGTCTCTAGACAAAACTAAAAACTTCTTTGATTTTCTTAGTGTTGATCCATTTCTGCTTTCGAGACGATTTATATTATCGTAGTTACGAAAATGGTATGTTTTCTGCGTATCTATAATGATCTAACAAATGTTGACTGCCTTCGTTGCGAAGTGCTCTAGGCGTTTGTCTTGTATCGCGGAGGGACCGGGATCGATTCTCGGGCCACAGTAGTAGAGTCTGGATGGTGGTGGTTTTTCAAACCCTTCTAGCTAGTTACCACTTTCAATTTCGTCCGCCGCCATAGCAGCATTGCTGTGTTCCGGCAGTTATACACGTGAAAGCCAGATGTATTCTGAGTGAACACTTCACCATCTACGGCTTCATTGTCACTTAACATCAGGTGAAATGGAGACCAAGTTTTAGCCCACAAACGATATAAAAATTATTGAGTGAGGAATTAATGATCCTGCAATAAATTTGAGGATTAAACTACTATTAAAAATGACAGCACACGATGAACCAGTTTAAGAAATTTTTTTATACATAAATTTCAGCATTGGATTAAGTTTAAAAAAATAAACTCTATTCTTGGATTAAAAACATGTTCATTAAAGGATAATGTAAGCAAGTCATTTTAATAATAAGAGTAGTTATCAATTCATTTTGAAAGTAGCATATGTACAATAATAATCGCTATAATAATTTTTTCCTTTGAATAAAACTATCACAGTTTAATAATAAAAATCTATTTGCTACATGGTGAATGTCAGTAGAGTTTTTGTAAAGCAAAAATACGGAATAACCAGAATAGGAATATAATCATAAGTAATTTAGTATTTCATTTTAAAATTCATATTAAGTTTAGACGTTTTTTTATGTGTTTCATTTTGGGTCTTAGCTCGACATTGTTCACGCTTCTTCATTCTACGAAAATACCACCCGGAATCGTTAAAAGTTTTTTCACCTAACAACTCTTGTTCAAGTTTTTTTCTGTATTCCTTTCTCAGTAATGCTCTCTTTTCAAACCAGTTAGTTTTATTATAATTGTCGGCATGATTTTCATTTATTTTCTGTTTACCTTTAATGGCATTTTCATTCAAATGTTCATGTTTTTCTTCTTTGTCATTAACTTTATGGGTTTTTTCGAAAAGATTACTGTTCCCTTGACGCGTTCCATGGGAATTGTCATAATCTTCCACCAGATCTTTTACATCTAACTGTTCAAGCTTGTCCCTCCGCTTTTGTTTTTTACGCCATTTGTCTGTCTTCTTTTTATTATATTTGCATTTATGACAATTGTATCTATCATCCTTTTTAATTTCTTCATCACTTAATATGTCATCAATATTAGGTTCAAAATTCTTCTTAACATTTTTCTTCAACTTGTTATTACACTCACTTGTCCATTTTTTGTCAACTTCACTTTTTTGGATATCACGTAATTTATGTCCAGATTTAAGTGAATCTGCATATGAAATTTTCTTATTTATACTATCAGTCTCTGAGTAGATGTTTTGCTGTGATAGCTTCAAAACTTCAGTTTCATCATGGAGAGATATTTTTGCATTTATTGGAATTAAAGTTCCATTATTTGTGTTTGTATTATTTACCTTTGCAACCATTGCATAATTCTCAGAATTTTTAGAAAATTGTTCTTCATGTTTAATTCTTTTACGAATTTCTTCATCCAACCAATATTTGTTCTGTTTATACACTTTTTTAAGTTTGTTAACCTCACTTAAAAAATCTTTTTCAAATATTGGTTCTTCTAAGTGACTCTCTAAATCTTTGTCATATTCAATATTTTTATCTATGCATTTGGTAAGTTTATTTGCATTATTATTCTCTAAGGGTTCTTCAAAAACTCTTTTGCAGCGCTCTTTTACTGGCATTTTTGGTTGTTGTATTCGTGAATTGGTTAATAATGTCAACTCTTTTAATTTGGTTCTTAAATAAGTATTTTCTTCCTGCAATTTATACAGGTTAGACAAAATTTTATTTATTCTAGGTGTATGGTGCATTGAGCAATCATTTTTAGCACCCCACATATGACCAATTGCCACTCCTGCAGCAGTGATAACACTTCCAAGCATTATGATATTAAGAACAGTACTCAATCTTTTATTACGCTTATGGACATAAGTTTTAAGTTTTCCATTACCTTCTATTAAATAATCTTTCTCAGGGCCTACATCTTTCTCAAAATTAATATCTTCTTTATTATTAGCGTTGTCATGTGTTATAGGAAAATGTGTTGGCACTTGTCTGGCTGACAATATATCTTCTTCTGTTAAAAAACAGTCATGTAAGTTTTTGTTACATGAGGGGCTCTCATGGTCACTGTCACTTATGATTGATATGCCATCAGTGTCTTCATCTTTATCATTACAAGCAGAGGGTAGTCTAAAAACGAAAAACAATAGATTAAACAATGATAAAAGAACTTATAAAGGCTTCTTGAACAAAACACATCAAGACAGTACTAAAAAGAATCTTTGTGGATATTCTTCTAATATTATAATATACATCAGAAAGTAACATTTGTAGTCAATTTAATTTGCTTTACACCATCTTGGCTATTTTTGCCACCAAGCAAGCCTCGACCATGATGGATATATTTTTTATTATAAATGTTAAATAATTTAAGCTAGTCTGGAATGGCCATTTTAATGTTTTCAGTATTTTGCATTTGGTTTCCCATAAGATTTTCAAAATAATTTTATAAATAACCAACAATAATGAGGATCTCAAGCTGATGCATATTGTTGTTTTTTATATTACATGTTAATTTAAAAGTACTCAGTATGTCATGTTTTGATTTAATGCAATATTTTAGTCTTTAACGGTTTACTTCTTGAATGAGAAAATAGAGAAGAAAAAATCACTGCATGCTTATTACATGTATACATATTAATATTTTGAGTTTCAGAAAATAATATTATGATATGATTTTTGAGTTATGAAAAACTCTAAATCTTAATTTTCTACATTAGTGAACGAGGCTACAAATTGACTTATACCATTGGATTAATGATATATATGATTAAACAATATTTACTGCCTAGTTTTTAATAGTATTTTTTTTTATTTGAAAGAGTATACCTCAAAATTAAATAATTTCATTCATTTGTCTGGTTAAAAAATTAATACCAGAATTTCAAAAAATGAAGTTGAAAAAAATAGGAAATTGACTTTTTTTATTCTTATCAAACTATTTATCGTGGGTTTGACTTTTAGGTAAAACAAATTATACTACATATTCATTTAATTACTATTGCTAAGCTAGGTCCAGACTAGGTGTTAAATTTACTGTTAAATGAACAATACCATAGTAAATCTTAAAAGGGGAATCAATAATTATTGGAAGCTTTATCTAAAGCCTCATGCAGCCCCATCTTTAGCCAGCTCATTTTTTTTCTCTCGCTAGATGCTAAATGCACAGAATATATCTTATTTCTGCCCTCTGTATGTACCTTTGTTTTGAGTTTGTCGGTAATTGCGGTACACATTCGACAAATTCATTTGAAGCTTCTAGAATGGTCCAACTATCTCCAGAATCAGAATCACTATACTCGGTTATATTCTGATCCATTCGGCTAAAAGAAAAAAATTAAATATATTAATTAATAACAATAATGTATAATGCCATTTTAATAAACAAACGTTTCTGTTTCTAAATTACTCACGATATGTACCTAATGGTGCTTGTTTTCGTCTAAAATAACTTACTGTATTGAACTAGAATTTAACTTATAAAAGTTCTGAAATTAACGAAATGTCCTGTATTTATTTGTATTTTTTTTTTCGTTCGACGACATACGTCATGTTTCAACAAATACGATTTTTTTGTTTTTATTTTTACTTGTACGTATGACCTTGATGAATCAACCAATCACAATCACCACAGAAAAAAAATTACTACAGAGTACAAAAATTATTTATAATTAATAATTAGTTTATATCTGGCGGTTTGAAGAAGTGAATATGACACAAATTGCGAAATTTTTTGAAGGATCCTGTATACTTCTAATATTTTCCCTTTACTACTACCTAGATTTTTTCGTACATTGGTGATGTACTGATACTAAACATGATACAAATACTGATTATAAAAATTATTAATATTTATTGCAATTATGGTTCTTAAATTGCAAAAATATCTTTCATGATAATGCTATCTACTGGATTAAAATTGTAATACTTACTGAAGTAATTACTTTATTACTTATTTCATTTTATCTCAAATGTTTTCTATATATTACATGAAATGACATTATCCATAAAAAAATATTTTTTTAAAACCTACATAAAATGTATATTAATTAATAATAACTTATTTTGCATCGATATATATTCTGATTATTAATACGAATTGAAGTAATGGCTGCCCTCGACGTTCCATTATTGACTAGTTTGCTCATTTTTAAAAATTCTATTTTTTTCTTCTGAAACTGATTGAGAAATACAAAAACTATGTTTTAAAAAGTCACCGTGAGCAATAAATATACATATATTTATATATATAATAGCGACGGCATTATCACAATGGGGAATCAGTTGTTTAATCAATAATAAAGTGCATACACTTTCTTATATGTAACGGAGAGGAATGACTATCACTTCAGTACCTCGAGCGGAAGAGGAAATCACTACGGCTACGGCTTTTGGTCCAATGTAGTACACTAACATATCCATATCCACTTTGTTTATTGGCATGACAACGAAATTTTAAGTTAATTCCTTTATTGTAAGCGTTTCTTTCATTCAGACAGAAAAAAGGTTTCTATTTATCGAAACGAAACAGCCCAACAATAAAACCCAACAAGAAAAAATGCCTTTCTAACATTTACAAACAAATAACTTTAGGGCGATTTACTTTAGTTATAAAATACATCAAAGGCAACGTTTACAAAACGATGAATTATTTTGAATTGTACAATGTCTTTTAGCAACTATGTGATGAGATGAGCATGGCTATTATCTACTGCATTACAATGAACCTTTTTAGAAAGCTTACACAGCCTCACATAAACAGATTGTGAAGTGGTATCTTCCTAAATTATCTCTGGCCACAGCATTCTACAACCAAAATATATTTTTTAAGCCGTTATCTAGCCCTTATGCTTTGATTTATGTTAAAAGTATTAAATAGAAGATTAACGCATCCCTGATTGACGGACAAAGACACACGAATCTATTTTTATGCGGTAGAGAGTGACCGCAGTCTCGCTTAGAAAATATGGCAAAACTTCACGACATAGCAAGAAAGTGCTTTCCAAACAAAATAAATAATTAAATTACATATTGAAACATAATTTCTAATTTTAAATTTAGAGAAATTTTTCAAAAAGTACATAACTCAATACTACTCATCGTTAGCATGTTATGCAATATGTACACACGATTATAGTACAAAAATAATGCCAATATAGTTCAAATGAACCAACTTCAGGGCTGCTGCTGCTGCTGCTGCTGGATGCTGCTGGATTCGGAGAAGTAGATGCTGCTAGTCACAGTGACCATTACAGCTTTATCGAAGCTGGCTCGCGGATCC
>DWQX01002799.1:0-20187 GCA_018245475.1 Pharmacophagus antenor
CCTATTTAATAAGGTAAATAAATAATTTGTAGAGCACTAACTTTTGGAGTTTTATTCAATATTGTAATTTTTTCAAAATGGTCTCAAACTTTGGCCGGCGGTGTATATTTTTTCTCCATTCCTTCTATCCTCCGTTACCTTTGTCAATAGACCCTTTATACTCATATGTTTTATATTATTTTTACCATAAAATAAATTCCTATATTCTACGTTCTTTCTCTATTTCTTTATCCACTACAATATTTTCAACATTCCTTGTCTCAAAAGTAGAAGTAATTGATCTTAATAGTTTTAATGTATCTATAGAATAAATATTATTAATGAGAAACGGACTGAATCGTTAAATAATAATGACTTCTAGATAACATAGTGAATGATTGATTTGTTTTTCGGCTGAATTAAAATTGCTGAAAAAGAAATTGCAATGGTTATTTAAAAACTTAGCTACACGGTAGTACCTAAACGTTCACTTAGAAAAGTAAATGATTTTTTATTAATAAATTTAACATAATCTTAATAAATTGTAATAAATATTGAGAGCAACTTATCTTTTTAATTAAATCTTACAGTTGTTTTGCTTTAATGAAAAAATAAAGACAAAAAGGAAGCTTATCTTTGGTAGACTGAATCAAGAATGTTTTTCGGACAAAAGTACTCACCACGTTTTTATTTTAGACCTACAATAAGAGAAACTTTAAACAACTTGTTTTTTCGCTAACATTTCGTTTGAAAGATTTAAAAAGATTATTGTGACTAAGTAAATACCGTGGCTCAAAATAGTTTCAAGTTTGTTTCAAAGAGCCAAGGCGATTCTGTATCTACAGTGGTTATAAAAAAAAGACTAAGTGTTTAATTAATTAACTAAATAATGACAAGTCAGTACCAAAGTAATTGAGGTTAACGCGCCTGCAACGCTTCATGTGACAGAGGTGCTAATGCAAAGGATATTGATAACAGGCATCTTTATGTAAGCGGAACGTTCAAAATCTTTTTGAATAATAATTAATCAACGGAAAAAAACGTCTCACGGCACTAAAGGTTTATTTAAAATTATAATCATTTCTGTAAGTGATACGTAATCATATTAACAATTTTTGCCTACAAAAATACATAAAACATAAACAAAATGTCGACCTTATTTATTTAGTGGCTTATACTGATATTCGGGACAGCGAGCTCTTTTAATGAAACCACTCAATGCAAGACTGTCATTTATTTATCGTGACGGTAGACAGGATATGTTGTGGTACCCGCAGCCTATACATCTAATAATAATACATACACACCATTCTCCGCCTTTTAATTTGAAACACTATTTATATTTCTACATGCTAATAAATCATATAAAACTAAGTTGAGCATCAATTTTAATTAATACAATGTTTAACTAAATACCTAAACTAGAACAATATTAGTCTTATGAAATAAAAAAAGAAATAATGAAAACAAAGAATGAAAAAAAAAATTACAATTATATACACTGCTGTACTTAATGAAATTTTTAACTCTATGTACATAAATAAAAACAAAAAATGTATATAATGAGTACCTTCAGTTTTTATCTAACCCAAATCTTTGAATAGGCACGCGAGTTCTTTTTGGATACGATGTTAACGCTGGGCTATCGTGGTGCCGAGACGCGAGTGGCTGCGTTTGTGGTTGCGGCTCGGTCTGGGGTTCGAGACCCGAAGCACCGTCACCGTCACCTGTGTGTTCTCCAAAGTCCCTCTGTTCACGAACGCAATTATCTTCGGCAGAGAGACTTGCTAAATGGGTATAATCAAGGATCTCATTTAAATCGGACTGTTCCAAATCGTTACGTAATTGATCAATATGTGTTTTTAAATATTTACCGAAATATTTCACATGGTATGTCAAAGGTCTTACCCGGTCGGCTATCATTCCCTTTTCCCAAGTGATCGTTTTATTTTTAAATTAATTGAAATTAACTTTGTCGCCTACTATAAAATGCCGCGCCGTCCCGTCTCTATACTTCCGTTGTTAATTTTTTTTCCGTTTAACAAACTCGTTTGGAGCCGGTCTTACGTACCTAATAATAATTGCGCAGGAGTCTTTCACGTAACGCTGTGCGGGGTGGATCTATTAATAAATAAAAATCTTTCTAATGCATTATCCAAATTAACTCGTTGATACGTCGCTTTCTTTAGAGAAGTTTCAATAATTTTAACCGCATTTTTAGCAACACCGTAGCTGCTCGGTGTGTACGGTGATGTGGTGATATGAGATATTCCCATTTTTACCAAAAAAATCTGTAAACGCCTTGCCATTAAATGGTGGGCCGTTGTTGGAAACGAGCTCATATGGTAAACCAAATTGTGCAAAAACATAAAAATTTCAAAATAGACGCTTTAGCCGATGTGTTCGGACTCGAAAACATTCGATCCGTTTCGATTGAGCATCGGTAATGATGAAGTAATACCGCGCATTACCTGACATCGAGAAGAAATCAACGTGTAATCGATACCAGGGCTCTGGCGTCCAAAACCAAGGGTGCAAGAGGGCGGCGCGACGGGCTGGCCGCTGGCGCGCGCGCACACCGCACGCGCCGCACGTACGTTCGATGGCCGCATCGATGCCGGGCCAGTATACATAGTTACGTGCTAAATTCATGCACTTAACCACACCTGATGTGTTTCATGTATTTGTTTTAAGGCTGATTCCCGCAGTTCACTGGGAATGACAACCCTATGTCCATATAACACACAGCGCTGTTAATGCTAAGATATTGTTTAATTTTGTGATATTTTAATCGTCCTTTGAATTGCAATACTGCCAGTTACATTTTATTGCCGTTATTACTTTTTATAGTGTACTATCACGAGCTGTATTTCTGCAAAATTTAATGGTGTAATATTTTCTATGAAGTTTAGGTATAAATCTAATCTAGTGTGTTCATCGTTTTGATTAACCGGCAATCTACACAAACAATCCGCGACACAATTCTCCCTGGAGCCGATACATTTTACGTTATAATTGTAAGTTTCTAATATAACAACCCACCTTTGAAGACGGCTCGCTGCCATAAATTGTATGCATTTCTTATCTTTAAAAATAGCTGCCAAAGGATTGTAATCGGTGACTAAAGTAAACTCACGGCCAAAAATGTAATCATGAAATTTAGTTACCGCAAATATAACTGCCAGCTCCTCGCGGCAAATCTGTGAATAATTTCGCTCAGCAGCGGAGTGTGTGCGCCAGGCGTGCGTTGCGACAACACGCCGGCAACGTCGCGCGTATTCTCGCGACGCATCGAACGTCACCAGCATCAGCAGCCGCGGGTCGAAATGCGCCTGCTCTGAGCTGCTGCTTAATGCCTTTTTGCGTACTCGAACGCATCGTTACAAGATTTATTCCAAATAACTTTTTTAACTGTTTTTAATAAATCGTAAAGAGGGTTTAAGTTATTACTAAAATTGTGCAGAAATTTTCCGTAATAATTAATTAGGCCTAAAAAAGCTTTAAGTTCTCTAATATTAGTTGGAATCGGCATTTTGTTTATTGCGTCAATTTTGCTTGACTCAGTATGTAAGCCGTTCGCATCGATGACATATCCTAAATATGTTAATGGTTTTTTGAAAAATTTGCATTTATCAGGCGCCACGCGCAGCCCGCAGTCAACTCGCTTTTTTTTGTTCGTCCGTTAACATTTTCGGTACCCAATGCGCGGAGACCTTCTTCATATTCATTTTACTGGTCAAAATGCTTTGGATGCTGCCATATGAGATCCCTGTGACCTCAGCTAATTGTCTGTACGGTTTCTCTTCCATCTGCTAATACGATATTTTCGATTTCTTTTCACGTTTTCCTCAGTGAGGGACGAGGTTGGGCGCCCCTCGCTATTTTCATCTTCATTGGGTGTTCTACTAGGCTTAAACTCTTTGCACCACCGTGCCACCGTAGAATATGGAAGAGCAGAGCTCCCCAGTGTCGCATCTCACCTCGTGCTTCTCCATTTTCGTGTTGTTGCTCCGACTACTGATATTCAAATCAATGTAGCTCCTCCAAATGACGTCCTATTTATACAATTTTTTAGCTGGGAAGTAGAGAAGGACCGAAGAAGCGAAAATTTTTTTATTGGATTCTTATCTTTATTAGAAATACCCGTTTATCATTACCCCGTTTTTGATTACCTCTCGTATTTATCGTGACTGTAGACATGATATATTGTTTTACCCGCAGTCTATACATCTAATAATAATACATACACCAATTTAGGATAGTTAAATTTTCATATAAGAAATTGTATGGTATAAGGTGTTTGATATCACCCATCTCGGAAATTATTTCACTAATCCGAGATTGGGCAGTGCACGAGTATGTTCACGAAGAATGTTTATTTATAATTAACTTTAATGTAACTTGTAGATTAAATTTTTTTTTGGTGGAAAAACCATTCACTTTAAAATAAACAGACAGGATATCGTCAGCAAAATAAAACAGGTCATTTTCTCTCTTGCAGGGGGTTGTCCACATCGAACGCGCCATTGCATCACCTATTTCCGCTGCCAAACAGTAGTTTCCAAACCTCTGCGTCGTAACTAAAATGCGTATTTCTGCTGCCGAACATTACTTCGCAAATACTAATAATACTACTAATGTCTGTAGTATGTTTGAAGGGAGGTGCAATTAGCAATATTTTGGACTAGTGTGACTCACGATGTTAACTAAAACTCTTAACAATTACTCTTTATTAGTGAACTGAAATATCATTAGGTGGAAGAAACTAAATTTTACATTTGGTTGTTCTTTTAAGTAGTTGTAAAAGGTTTTGAACTAATCTTTATTGTTAGACCACTTGTTCCTAATAATAATGTTTCACATATGGCTTATATCATTTAGATATATAATCCAAATATATATTTACTATAATTGCGAAAACACAGATAAGAACTGTGTTCATTTATGAATATCAAAAAAAATCTAGTGTTTATTTAGTATTTTAACTAAATGTTATTTGTATTTTACTTTTAATAACTCGACTACAAGAGCGATTATTAAGAGATTTCTGTCTGCTTTTATTACTTACTTCCCAAAATAATATGGTATTTGTTATGATTTTTTCATAGTACCTCATGTTCGTAGCCGTGTGACAAAATGATCAGTCTATTTCATATCAGTCCATCTGGGGCTTAGCTTAGAAATTCTTAGTACAGGAGAACTGAAATTTAGCTTGAGTGTTTATAAATCTCTTGAGCGGTGTCTTAACACATTATCGACCAGTGACGAAAAAGAAATTCTCTCATTTTGTTGTGTTTTTCTCGATTTTCTTTTTTCCGCACAGGTTTTTTTTATTTAAAAATAAATTTGTAGAGTTAAAGAACTGAAAAACTGTCTGAAAGTTTGTTTCTTAATAGGCATTAGCTACAGTGTCAATAACGGGTTAATGTGGGCGAGCGGCGACAACGAAAAGCCTAAAAATCGGTTACCGGTCAATAAAGTATCAAGATTAAAAATTTGATTCATAATTTATTCATTTAATATTTATAAATAATTTTTCGGTGTTTTTATCGCTTAAAAATTTTATATAAATTCCGGTATCTTCTTTCCATAAAAGTCGTATAAGTCTCTGTGAATCTTTAATTCTTTCTAAATTAAATTATGGTGATATTCTATACGGACCTCGCCTTCTGTCTAAAACACGACGTATAATACAGCGAGTTCAAAATGCTTGTTGCCGATACTGCTTCGACATACACCTCGAAGCCATATCTCATGGAATCACGTAGGCAGCTGCATCTAGCTTCTTTATTATTCGGAGTTTTAAAATATAAGACACCCGAGTACTTATACTGGAAAAAAAATTCTTCTTTCTTTGGTCGACAGTATATTAGAAACGCTCGAACTTGTCTTTCATATTATAAACATAAAACGGTTTTTTTCACTGGCAGTTTCCGTCATCAACCCACGAAGTGTTGGAGTGACATATCTTCATCAATATGCAAATGTAACACACTCTTTAGTTTTAAAAAATATTTTAAATCATTCCAATCATAAAAACAATAATACAATTTCTGGCACTTCGTAGTGGCCGTAATATTTTCCAATTTTGTCAAAAATCTTTCCGCAATGAAGTGACAACTTTCTTTCTGTATTTCTCTATATATAAATGAAAATACTTTTTATTATTAATCATTTACTTAGTTCCGTGGCTGTACCGCCAGCAGTAGCTTAAAATCAGTGCTTCATCTGCAGCAACTGGAAAGTGCACTGAGCAACGGTCTTTTGTACCTTTGCAGCACACACACGCCGGTGCACTATCTGCACACCGATTTTTTTAAATAGCTAAAAACTATTTGTTTGAATTTTTCTTACTATTTGTGTGTGTTCTGTTTATTGTGAATAAACGTTTTAACTATCTAGTTAATTTTACTGGCGGGTTTTTATCTACTCGTAAATGTATAAAACTCAAAGTCTGATTCACTCACTAACTCATAAGTCAACGCACAGCCTAAACCGCTTATCCTAGAGACGTAAAATTTAAAGGTTGATGTCTTTGTAATGTTAATATATCCATTAACAAAGGTAAATTTCACCTCTGACTGTGTTAAAGGGCTCGATACGATGAACTCAAAATTTAGTGCACATACTGAAGTGACATTCATCTTAATATTAAGTAAAAAATATATCGTCTAACTCAGGGGGAGGCTATGTGATACATATAAGAAGAACATCAGTTTTAAATATAACGAACGTGAAACGGGAAATAGTCACAGGTATGTAAGTTGCACATGCAAATAGTAATATTCGTTTTTATTAAAAAAAAAACTTGGAAGAATTTTACAGATTCCATTGTAAATCAAAGCCAAGTAAAATTATTTTCAAATTAGATCATAACTGAAATCCGTATGTTGTGATAGGATAATCTACGGAACCTTGCTGAGTGACCTGGCAAATATTTCGACCGTTTTATATTTGTCATTTATACAGTGATAATTTTATTTTATTTGTAGTTTATTCTCAACCCCATACCATTTTCATGATAATAATCTTTTATCATCTTGTATATATTCTTTAATAATATAAGGTCATGATAACGTATCGTTTGTATTAGTACTAACTACACATTTTATCATTAATCTGTAAACCTATATTTTCATTGAAATTACCCTATACTTTATCCTAAATACATAAGTGTTCATATATTTCTTTTATTTGTTTAATTTTATAGTTTTACTCGTATAAATAAAAAAGGCAAATATGTTAAAATGTCTATTAATAATGTCCCTAGTTGCAATTCGTAATCATTGCTTAAAAAATTATGAGAAACCGCGCTGTAATATAAAATTCTGGAACATTAAAATCTTCATAAATGTAGAGGAGAGGAGGTAACAGAGCGGAACAGAAAAACGACACTATTCGTAATAAGTAAAAGGTAGATTTCTTTTAGTGCTAAATATGAGAAATACTCTTTACTTCTACTTTTTTACCTTATGAATGGTAGATGCCAAAAATAAAACGAAGGCGCAAACTTTTATACGAATAAACAACTGGAACCAACTACGGCTGCAAATAAACAAGCTTTACCTAGCTGCAGGGTTACTCGACTACAGGATTTATTAAAAAAGTGATCCGTTTTTGTATTTTTTTTAAATATTGATCTTCAATATCTTTAATGATGTTTTCAAATTTAGTAAAAATATAATAATATTTAATTTATATGATATGTAAAATTCGTTAAATGATTAAAGAAAAAATATATTGATAATTGATCGATGGTTTAAGGTCTTAGTTTATAATGTAACAGAATGACCATATTATTCCTTTTTTACAAATAATTTGCACAAATGTCCACCTCGTAGTCACTTCCTACTCAATTAAGCATTTTAAACTGATGTTAAGTTTGTAATACTAAAAACTTTATTAATCTTATGCGCATTTTAGACTTAATTTACGACAACTGATACCTAAGAAACTTTGATAATAAATGTACGTATTAAATTGAAAACTAAAATGATTTTAACTTTCAGCGTTATGCGACTTTCGAAGCTTCCTTAATGAACGGTGTACCAATGTTACATTCTCGTTTCCTGTTACAAGTTTTAAGACTAAAAGATTTAGTTCTTGAATTTACTTCATATACAGCAAGAGTGAAATATAGTAAAATCGCGTTTTGATGAGAAACATAAAAAAAAACTAAAGGTTACATCTCCTTTTCATTAATCACTAGTTTTGTTGCAGTTATTAAATCTTAAGGAAAAGAAAAAAAATATCTGAATGAATATACTATTATTGAAATATCATAGGATAAAGCGGGTTTTTAAAGTACCGATTCTGAATGCAATCTCCATAATGGCCGCTTTGTAGGTGTGCAGACAAAACCAGCGGAAGCCGCGTGAAGCCGTTGCGAGGCGTGAGCCGGATAGACTCGGCAAAAGGAACGAGACTCGTTTGCAAATTTGCTTTTTCTTTTTAATTTTCAAGTGAAAATTCTAAAATTTGTTTCATAACCTAATATTAAATCGTAACCATTTTCAAATCTCTCAGTAATAATTTTATAAACTCGAGGGTAATTATTTCGTATAATAAGATTTTTTTTATTGCTATTCTGTCATAAGATATTTTAGATTTTTTGGTTGCTTATTTAAAAAAACAAGTCAAATTATATGAAATTTAATTTAGAAAAGGAATGAGCATTTTAATATATATGCTCATTCCTTTTCTAATATATGACATGTCAAACACATAACAATCACGACTTAAAATTTTATTTAAATTTTTATTTATTTGTAATCATGTACGAAAGTCTGTATCTTATAAATGTAATTGTTTTACAATAAATTGGCTACCTTTTAATGAAGACCAATGAATGTTTTGAATTTACCATTTCGTTTTTTCGCATACTGTATAATGGTATGATCAGTCAACAGTGAATTAGGATACATGTCATTAAATTAGGAAATTATAAAACGATGAAAGGAAATGATCGCGAACGGTTAAATAATTAAAGCAAAAATATTCCGGTAATTGAATTAGCTGGGGATGAAATGAAAGACTTTAGAGAAGTTAGCTTTTCTCTTTGTACATTTGATGTACGTTTTGAGCTTAGTGCCCGTAAATGTCGACCGCAAACAAGCAACAAACAAGCGAACGATATGGATGTTTACCTAGCATCAGTCTGACAAATGTAAACCGACTTTACAAATATACAAAATCCAGCAAACATTTTGCTATTGTTCGCTAACTAGATCTATGTAAACTATATTTTTGTCAATAGTTAATTATGTTTTCTTCGATTCGCTGAATAAAGTTTATGTATATTATCGATTTCCGAACATTATAGCATCTTTTCCTTAAAAATTCCGCAATAATTTAAAGCATTTGTTAAATTTAACATTTACGGAGGAATCTAGAAAACCAAAACTTATAAATAATAATATCATGCCTGACAAATATCTAAAGTTATATGCACACCTATAAAGATAGAACAAGCGTTATTAAATTTCACCTAAATAATTAAGAATAAACACATGTGGTCAATATTGATATTCAGATGAATTTGAATAAAGAATGGCAGTGAAATTGAAATTAATTATTTATTGGCACCAAACAAATTATGATTAAGAAATTTAAGTTTCATTAAAAATGTTAAGAAATAGTAACTTAAAAAAAGGAGGAAACTTAATGAATATTTGTTAAGTATATAATGATTTGTGTAAACTTTATACGTATATTTATGCACGTACGTAAGTACTGCTGCTGCTGCTGATGGGTTCGGTGAAGTTTGTCGCTGTTTGTCTTTTTGACGACTATTACAGCTTCATCTAAACTGGTTCACGGAATAGCGTCACCTGGGGCGGAGAGGGGCAGGGGGCGGTGGCAGAAACCCTGCGCCACGGTAGCCCCTGGGCTGATTAGGGCTGATCTTGAGCGGAGCTTTAGAGCATCCGCGGTAATTCGCAGGGTGCTCCTCCGTCCTGCACAAAACGCAGCTGGGCGGGCTGGGTGTATCCGGAGTGCAGGTGCGCTCCTTCGAGCCGTTGTTCCTTGTTCATTTAACGCACCGGGGACGGGCGAAACAATTACGGGCCGAGTGTTTGTACAGTTGGCAACGATGACACTGCCCGACTATCGAGCGCTTGTGCGGGACCTCGACTGACAAGCCGGTGAGTCTGCACAGACGCCGGATGTTGAATATAGCCTTACTTTTCGGGGTTAGCGGAAGGGTTACCAAAATAAGCGGGATTGCTTTACGCGTTCGCTGGCTTATCATCCGTCGAGTTTCGATGACGGGGATGTCTTGTGATTCGAGGTCCTGGATGATTGCGTCAATGGAAACTTCCAGGGAGATGCCCCGGGCTACCACACGCAGATGCCTGTCCTCAGGCAGTGCGTACACATGTATGGAAGCTCATGTTGAGCTCCCGAAGCTTGCGTGTGATGCGCCTGTAGTCGTCCATGGTGGAGACGCGGACGCGGTTCCTTGCATGGTGGTCTGCGCCTTTGGGAATAAAATTTTGTTGTCCGACATCCACTTCGAGATGTCGGACCATGCGGATTTGTACTGGAGGACAATCGGGGGAGGGGGCTTAGGTGCCTGGTCAGTCCCCTGGGGCCCAAAAGGGGCCGGAGGGGGACGGAGTTGCGGGGAAGTCTCCGCACTAGAGTAGGGGTGGGGGGAAGGGCAGTTAAGCTGCGGACAGAGAGGCCGGGGGCGGCGCTTTCGCTTCACCACCTTGGTGGAGCCTTTTTAGTCCTCATCTGCCGGGGACGGATGATTGAGGAGGCGGTTAACCTCCATGTCGGAGGAGCTGGACGACTCTAGCTTCAGACTATAGCCGGAGCGGGAGCGGACGTACTTACGTTTATATGTAAACCTTACGTATGATCTTATGCAAGGATATATATTATTTTAATATGTATGTATATTTAAATATTGTCATTTCAATCATATATGTATTACCTTCCACTCTCTTTCATCTTTATTTACATTATTAATATTATTATTATTTAATCTTTACATTCTCTACTATTCTTTTTATGCACCCCAAATTCATATTCATCTCTGCTCAACCCTAAGGTAGACTGGTAGAGAATATTATTTGGCATTAAGTCCACCTTATGTAGAAATTAGTGTATTAAATCTTTAAATAAATAAATAAATAAATTGTATTCAACTTAGCTGAAATTTTACAATAGGTTTATATTAATATAATTAATTAAACTTGCTAAAACCTATTTCATTTTTATTATCAAGTTTAATGAATTAAAAGCCTCAAATTTCGTCGTTGATTTAACCTAGCTAAATTAAAACTAGAACGCTGAGTGGATTGTAAAATTTAAACTTGGTTTCTGACTATTTACCAACTTTGTTGTAATGTTAATATTATTAGTCGATATTGGACATCACCGCAAGTTGTTCAATAAACGTTAACTGGTGGCGAGCCAGTTATGATATTATTGTAATTTTAAGTCTCCTACGTGTATGTGTATATATCGGGGCAGATATAAAATTATATTATTTTTTTATTAACAATGGGGTAACTCTTCCCGATTTCACATGATGTTAAGTAATAATGATGCTATAGATGGTAAAACGTGGTCACCCAGTACTTTGATTTTTACATATATATATTTTTTTTTAGTTCTCGTTCCCCTTGTTATGTTTAAACAAGGCCTAGACATTTCATTTCTTTAATTTCTTATATTTTAATCTCGCTTGTACTCTTTCTTCTTCTTCCATACTCATACTGATTTTCTCGCTCACATGTCTTCTTTTTCATACCACATCCCATTTCCTTCTTTCATAAATCGCGCTTAAATAAGGAGACACAGTTCATTTATTTAATTACAATTTACTCTTAATTTACTTGTTTACGTATTTACATTTTTATTCTACCTTACATTTTATTTTTTTCTTTTGCATAAGTCTAGTTTGGTTTATTTCATTCTAATATTTTAATACTATACTTATTTTTCTATTATTCCATTGTTTATGTATTGTTTAGTCTTATTGTGCTCTGTATTACTTATTGCAGAACTTTAAAAATATATTTCTGCAGTCGTCTTCTCCCAAAATTAGCGCGACGTTCCTTTCCTCAATCTTCTGTCCATTCTTACCTCGCTTTCCATTCTATACTTTTCGTACACGGGACAGCAAATAATCAGGAGGAACACGGTCTGGTCCACTCTGGGCTCATATGTGCACGTGGGACTCTCCTTATACTTAAATTTATGTAAGTATGAGGTGAATCCCCCATGCCCCGTGCCCCGTGAGCATTTGGACCAGGCACGTGTCCATCCCCATCCTGCGGAGTATGCGGTAGGCTGACGCGGCCTTCGGAAAAAACATCCGCGTTGTTGAAGCTGTCCTCCCTTTCCCATAGCGCCTGTTCCATTCCTCAAGCGTGTTCAGCGTAAGCTGTCGCTTGATGAACGAAACAGGACACTTCAAACACAGGTCGCCTTTTATCCGTCAGGGCTGCTTCCTTGGCCATCTGATCCGCTCTCTCGCTCCCTTCCAACCCTACGTGCGCTTTCACCCAAAATAATCTTACTTTCATTCCTTTCTCTTTCGCTATATACATGTTCTCTTTCACTCTCAACGCTAAGGGATAGAGGGTGTCTGGTCTTGCGACAGTTTCGAGTGCGAACTTCGAGTCGCTCAGAATGGCAGTCGACTGAGCTGTCTCTCTGGCCTTGTACCCTGTCACTTCTGCTAAGGCCAGCAGCTCTGCCTGGTAGACGGTGCAGACGTTTCCCAGCTTGAGCTTTTTGTTAAAAGTCTCTGCGGCGTCCCGCATTACGCACGCCGCTCTATACGGCTGCCATCAATGCAAATTTCGGCGGCCGTGGTGAGAAGCTGGTCCACTTCGGTCCCTGCGTCAAGGCAGGAGAACTCCACACCAACTTGTTCAGACGGGTGTGGCAGTATCTTGAAGCTGGCTGGCACTTCCAGATCTCGGTCTCCCAGCACCTGCCTGGAGCGGCCACTCTTTACTTCATATAAAGAGATCGCTTCTTGGATCCGAAGATCCAGCGAAAGCAGTCCGGCAAGTACTAAGGCCGAGTTCAGCGACACGGTCCTGTGGGTTTGCGCAATCTTTTGCGCGAATCTCCTCAGCACCGTCTAACTCTCCATGTACCAGCAGCTTCTTAGCTGCTGGCCCCCACACACTCGCCGCATACATAATGATAAGCTCCATCACCACCAGGTACATCGCCCTGATCACCTCCGGGTTTAAGCCCCAAGATACTTTCGCGGCTCTTGACAGTTGGGCGATAAAGCCCTTGGGCTTTACGGCACAAGTTCTTCATGCCAGCGTTGAACGTGAGCCTATCGTCATCTGTCAGGCATAGTATCCGGATCTCCCGAGTTAGGCCTAAGGGCGCCCTTCCATGCGCAGTATTGGGTTGTCATACTTCAGCTTATTAGTTAGCACCATCACCTTTGTTTTGTGTGGAGCAAACCTAAGCTTGTTTCTGACCCCACGATCATGAACATCGGCGAGAGCCTCGTTTGTCTTCTGCCCAGAGAAGATCAGCATGATGTCATCTGCGAAAGACTGACAGTGTGTCCCGTGCTTCTCCAGTTCCACCAGGAGTGAATTCAGGAGTAGGTTCCAGAAGGTTGGACCACCGATGGATCCCTGCAGGCACCCCTTGTTGGTCTCTCTGGTCCATTCGATTTTTACATATATGTATGAATGCCGGAATAGAGCAACGCTATTATGGCGACATTTTTATATTGTAATAGTGTATCTATGGTGGTAACTAACAGGGCGAATCGGAAAAGTAAAAAAAATCTTATTGATGTGATGTTCTTAGTGATTAAGTAATCACTTTATATATGTCATAATATCTCTCTCTAAGTAGAGAGTAAAATAAAAATATATTACGACTTATTTTCCTTTTTCATTATATAACCCATTAGTAAAAAGTTTGCTTAATCTATTGCGAATGCAAAAACAAAGGTAACACAAGCTTAAAATAATTCGCAATCGCAAATACACAAGAGTTTGGTGTCTAACTAATGTGCATACATTTTCCAAAATCTATAAAAACAATTAATTAAATGAATTATAAAAAAAACTTTTGAATTACACTTTGACATAAATTATTAATTGTGAGATCTATAGCTTTTATGTTTAAAAATGGCTTAAGATTTCATTAGTTTCAGACATTCTTGTTAAAAAATGAAGAAATGCTTAAGAAGTATTTATACTATATTATAAAATATATATACATGACAAAAATGGGATAGATTCTTGATATTCCAAATTGTTTTAACGACGATATTCGTGAGGATTCGACTTTACTCGTAAATTTGGTATATATAAAAAACATGTTCGTTTAATTTGATCATTACAGAATTAACCGATCTCTCAGGAGACAGGCGTGTACCGAGGTGTAGTTAATGTTCGCGTACGTTAGCAGTCTCAGTGTCCCTCGGGTAGTAGTAACATTAAACTACGTGTTCTTCGCTTTTGTCTTAACTTACGGTGTTACCTATATTAGACGGTATTGTCAAGGGATTTATCTTTGAAATATTAGGTAACAAAACTTAGACAAAGAAATTTTTTTTTTTTACTTAATTGATATTTTTTTAAGACAAACTATTTTACTTAATTTTTTGAGTTGCTGTACCATTTTCACCTGAGGTTTCATTAAAGATCTTTTCATTTTATAAGCTTACCTTTATTTTAGCAAAATCGTATTTTATGTTCATATTTAAACAGGCCAATAGATTTATATGTAAAGTATCTCCTATATGTTGGATACCATCAATGATTTTACTATCATTTCGGTTTATTTTTCCTTCAAAAATTTATTGTGTTCGATGCAAAGAAGAATAAATATATATTAAAATGTATAAAAATTAATAAACTGACTGTCAGTAATGACAATATTGTTGTTTTCTAGTTCTAGGTTGATATTTTCTGATAACTTTTATAATATAACTTAATATTGTGTAATACTTTCTTGTATTGTCTGATACTAATTTGTTATATATTTAAGGATGCTTTACACTTCAGATTACCAAAACCGTTAATTATAGTATACCTTGTTCAATGCTCGTCTTAGTCCATTTTCTCGTAATGATTAGCTATGTTATTGTTTACTTACTAACGAGTTTGCTTTCATTCTTTAGAAATTATTATTTGAAAGACCGCTCAAATCTCACGTTTCTCTCTTCGCGTTGCAAAATAATGTATAACACAGATTTTACAAAAGTGACATTTTACCTAACTGCTGCCATAAGGACGCTGTTGCGTTTTAGCTCTGATTATTATTTTAAACCGCGTTGATACGAAAAATCATTTGAAATTAAGGTCAGCTTGTAGATAACTAACATATGTATGTTAAAATGGTAATTCTATCGTAGACAGTGCTTAATAAATTATATACATAACAAATAATGTTTTTACTATTTTGTGCAAATTAATATTGTGAAGCATTTATGCTTTTAATATATTACATAACACTTTAAAATTATAACCATTATTAATTACAATACATATACGCAGTACCATATTCTGTGTCAATAAATCCGTTTTTGTTAAAAAGATATAAATTTACTAGTTCCTTGATAAATCTTTTGCCACAAAGTCATTCGTTTTTATTTAAGTTCTCAAGGGTATGGTAATTGATGTTTTCAGCTTGATTTCTTTGTGCTGCTGGTCATGTCTCCCTTGTAACATTATTTTGAAATTGTTATTTAAAATAAGCTGAGGCCAAAAAACTATAAATTTATATAATAGTGAATGATTATTTCTTTCTTGTTAAAGGACACACTAATACTTGTCTTCTTCTTCTTCTTGTGCCTCTCCATTATTGGAGGTTGGCCGTCAGCAATACTTATCGTGAAGCATTAATTCCAGAATTCTAATTATTCAAATGCAAGATCTCCACGGCTTGGGTTCACCAATCGTCAAATTAACTTTTTGTAATTTTTTCTTTTGTTAAAATTTATTTCGGCATTTGAAGTGTTAGTACTACAAAAATACGTTGATGGTACGTGGTCGGTGTGAATAATTGTTTTTGAAAATTTAGGTACACAAACAACGCTATTACGTCACAATTACCTTTTAGTGGCCATTTAGTACCTGCCGTTTTGCTTGATAAATACAGGTTGTAACTAAAGCAATGTTGATCAGGTTTTACTTATTCAAACAAAAACGATGATATACTTATTAATATATTTTCCCGTTACTTTTAATAAAAACATAAATGTTATAACTTTTAACAAGAATCATCACTATAATATAATTGAAGGTTTCAAAATTTAAGCTCCTCCATATCATAATGCCTGTTAATGGTAACAATAGTACTGCCAAAAGGTTATAAAAATTTTTGGTTCTTTAATTATTTGGTAAGTGTACTCATAGTACATAGTCATGTACGAACAGTGTTTTAGTTATTCACTGAAACTACCATATCAACAATTACTGGTGACATTATTTATTCAACTCTTGGTTTTTATTTTAAAGTAATCTGTGTAATAGTTTTAGTTGGTAGATCTATTTTAGTAATTTAAATTTATAGCAGCAATTGCGGATTAGTAGGCGAACATATATTTATAACTCAAAGACGATTCCGTCACTTTTGACTATACGGGTTTGCACTAAGTGTGCAGAGTGGTTATTTCTTTACAAAAAATCTATACAAATAAACGTAAGCAGTGTATCTAAGAAGATTGCCCGAAGGAATATTACCCTGTGAAAGTTTCCAGAAATGTAATAATTATCTTAGTTCAGGGAAATTTGTATTGTAATTTTCTTCGTCTTATTTTTATTAGATATAAATAGTATTAGATACATATATTATAGATAAAAAAATCCAGCCCAATAAAGAAAATAACGCTGTTTATGATAATTTCATGATGGATGTTGTAATTTTTTAATTTAATTTTAAAATTAATCACTTTCAAAATGTCCTATTTTTCCAGTCCTACTTCGAGAATAAAAAGATTCACACCCCTAATTAGGTGGAGAATTACAAAAAACCTTTTCTTAGTGGATAGCTACAAATCACAAAAGGCACATCCTACTAATATTCTATTTTTCTAGATCCATCGATTTAGGTTGTACCCTTATATATAGGTCAGTTACTCAGTGAATCAGTTAGGCCCCCTTATAGTCCGCTCAGTCGACTACGTGCCGATCCTCAACCTCCAACCCTCAAAGTGTCGTCTGCGAAACGCGTTACTCCGTCCCGAAGCAGATATTTCAACTTTCACCACTATGCATAACACCACATGCACCAACAATGCCACTCACCGACTCTCACCACACTCATCGTTGGTCGAGCTAGTCACCGAATGCGGTGTCACACTGGCACGCACACCGCGTACTCAAGTTCTCAAGATTCTCACCGCCCGCGGACCACGATACAGGTCAACGATAGTCGGAGACGGGACCCACGCTTATCTGACGCTGAAATAGCTCACCTCACCTCACGAACTAGCCATTTCAGCCAGCTTCACAAGCTTTAGTTTTATACAATAGCTCACGAATCACCGGATTGTGACCGATTAAGCTGTAATATCCGTCAATGAGACTAACAACGAAAACATTAAAATGTAGAGAATCAGTCAGGATTTTTAATTTTAATGATAATGATAACTATTTCATATGAAGCGATATCAGTGAGCTTTGTCGTTTCAATCTTTTTAATAGTAAAAATTACTTAAAGCAGATTAAAATTTACGTGACATGTTTGGTAGTATGACATATGTGATACTATTATTGTATGCAAAAATAAATGTTTTTCTTCAATGAACGGTATTAATCTATTTGAATTATTGTTTCAGCTATAGACAAGTTTGTCTACAACTATAATAGTTTGTTATAGTTATGAAGATCTCGAACATAGCTAAATTAAAATAAAGGTATGAGTATAACATATTTTAATATCCATAATACATCTCGGCTGGATCTGTTAAACAAAATGTATGAATCGTTACGTGTTAATGTTATTGGAATAAAAATGAAAGTGTTATTCTGTTTGTAAGTATAAAATTTCAGGCATATCTGCCTAAAAACCCGTTGCTTCTAAGTAATATATTTAAACCTAATGTTCTTTATTTCTCTTGCCTAAATTTAATTTACTGCGAACCAGAATTGAAAAACAGATAAAGGCACGCTAAATTCAATCAAAGGCTGATTTTTCTCTCTCCTTAATATTATTTTACTAATGTATTAATTCATTTAACCGGAGACGAAATTTACTAGTTATTTTAAAATAATATAAATATCTTCTATTTTGGACGTACGGTTGTATTTATTCCCTGATAGATAATATCGCATTGAAATTTCGTACAAAGTAATAATAATTTTTACTTAAGTTGTATTTTAAAGAGAAAATGAGGTTTCTTCTACTGGAAATTAGTTGGATAAGTAAATCTAAAAAAAAAACAAACTTCAGCCTTGTTACGATAGGACAGATTAAAAGCAATTTACTTATGTGAGAAGTATGTGCATTAATTATTTATTATATATTAAAATAAAATCCCCTTTTACTTTATTAAAGTAAGTTTTTTTTGTTAAAATTCACTTATATTTGCAATTTTATTAAGTGTCCTGCGTTGAAATGTATTAAAAATTATATAAGAATAAATAATAACTTGATATTTTTTCTCATATATCCCATGTGGTTGCAGTAATTTAATATTTCAAGGGTAATCACCGTTTTATTTATCGTTACATCGAGTTTTCTTTATCGAACTATAAACAATTATCATTACACAATTCTCATGATATCTAGCAAATGCGAACAAAAAATAAGTTCAACTTAATTAATGAAGAATTGAATTAATTTTTAAATTATTTTTCACTTTTTGTCTCGTGAAAGAACTTGTTTCAACAAAAGTTCTACATAGCGAATATAAAAGATTAAAATGTTAGGCAGCTAAATTAGTTTTCATTTTAACGTTATTTAGTTAGAATTAAAAGTTTTAATTGCCAAGACTGGATACTAACATGCGGGCGTTTATTGTAGCTGGTATTCTTATGTTTAATTTTCTAATAATACTTAATATTTAACACCACTACTATTAATCAAGGGTTTTTAAAATAAACATTAAAACTTTTTATAACCTTAACTTATTGCACGATTACTGAAGTGGTAAATTGAAATCGGTTCTGGAGTTAAAATTTTGTTTTTCGCTGCCATTTTAACTTTTGCGTTCTGGTTCGTTAGTCAGTTTTGTAATTACCGAGGTTCTCTGTACTCACGTTGTTTGTTGTTTGTAGATAAATAATCAGAAAGGGCAGCTTTATGTAGCATAAAAATTTAATTGTAGCACTATATCTTGTTGACTTATTTATTATAATTCGTAGTAAATTTTATTAATACAAAAGCGGACAAATTTCTGATGTACATTTACATAATTTTTTTTTCATATTGTCATTCATATAGTATGTAATTAGAGATAATTAAATAAAAATAATTTTTCGCCGCTTGAACTAAATACTTCAAATATAAATTTATGTTTATTATGTATTACATCCAATTTGACTAAAACAAAAAAATAAATGAAACAAACAGCTTATCCAAAGTAATTTATTAAAAGCTGTTTAAAAAAAAACAAATATTTATATTTTACTGGAAACGTTTACTTGCCTTTTATTTTTCTCGTAGTCTAGTTGGTCTAACTGGAGTACGAGTATCTTAAGTACAAGTACTTACTGTTTCTGGTTTTTCATAATAAACTAAAAATTAAACCCATAAACGTCACCGCTAAAGTAATTTCTTTTAACAAAAAATAATTAGTTAATTGTTCAAATCATATTACATTTTATTTATTTTGTTTTATTAATTACGAGTTAAATATATTTATCAATATGAATTAAACATGTTAACTAATCTTCGTGTACGCGAGACTATAGAAATATTGTACAAATTCTAACAAAATTTTATTTAAAAATAGAAGTCAAACATTTGTATTCAGACTACAATTGTGTGCGTTCGTGACTGGATTCGTGTAACCGTCACTAAGGTAAACTTCACTTAAATATTTCATATTACATTCATAATATCGACTTACAATGCGTGTTCCTACAACATTAAGACTCATAGCTTAAATCAATATTTTCAGATGTTTGAATAATTGGTTGGAGTTATTCATAACAGTAATTAATAATTTTGTAATCGCGCGTAGTAGTGTGAACTCATTGATATATATATATATATATACTCTCTAATAAACAAATCACCGACCCCACGAGA
>DWQX01002800.1:0-20183 GCA_018245475.1 Pharmacophagus antenor
CATATATATATATATATATGAAAAATCATTTATTGAATTTATTGAAATTGATAGTATTAAATAATATTATGATCGTGATCACTGCTAACATTTTCTTATGTGATACAAGAAAAAGGTTTTTGCCGCTTAAAACGTGGGATTAAATGCAACATGAAATGTTAGTTTACGTAAAAAATATTAATATTGTTTATTGTTTTGTTTATAACTTCTCCCTTAGATAATTGTAAGACAATTTCCTGTGCGACGGGCATAAAACCAAGTGACTTATTAATATTATTGTTATGAACTAAGTTAGAGTTTGTCGCTATAATAATTAAGCGAATAATTTTTCTTTCTCCTGTTAATTTGTTGACTATACGTAAGCATCATCAGCGTAGGCTGCTGACTGTACTTATAAAATAATAACAATAAATAACGCCAATCACGTCACCACAATATTTAAGTCGCGAGCCGCTTACATCCGTTCGGAGGAAGCGTGCAGCCGGAGATTGTGGGACGTACTGAACAATAGCTGTTTATATTTTTACCAGTAAATAATACGTGTTTTTAGCATGACATCAATTGTTGCACAAAAATGAGTTTCAAAGTTAAAGAAACCCGAATTCAAACTATTTCATTATTTTTATCAATTGCGTTTACATGAAAATCTTATTAAGTTCGTTTTTTTAAAGTAATAGACTAAACAAACATACAAATTAAGGTTATCAAAGATTAGAGAATTTTTTTTTTAATCTGGTAATTATTGTAGTTATTATAATATTTAAACTTTTATGTTGTTGTAATGAAAAGGCTTTAAATACATGTTATTTTTTTAATTAATATTTTAACGCTACTTTACTATTGTTAGTAACTATTGTAATTATTTTCCTGCACATAATCTAGCACTTAATTTGTGTAGATCAAAGCACATCAAATTCAAGTTTGTAAAAAAAGTTTTCGTTCGTTGTATTATCTTAAATGAAGGAAAAGACTTTGGAGAAGTGCGCAACGACACCCATGCGAATAGTTTTTATTATTTGATACGAAAACAGGAAATGCGATCGGGAGATTTTACGACACGATGGGAGATTCCAATATGGCGGAATGTTTACGACTTCACTTAGGATTTTCCTTTTACTATAAATTACTTACAATATACATTTATAACTTATTAAAATTATTAAAAAGTACACATGCAATACTATTAAAAAATTAGATTTACGATAAATCGTAATTGGTAAATTGTTGTCTGCGGTAGAACATAATATGCGAGGTCAATAATATTTGGAACACATCTGCCAATGAAATGTTCACCGGTGGAGTACATGCGTTGTAAAGTGGAGGCCATTTTTGACACTAGATTTAAGGGACCTGTCCTTTTCATAGAACAACCGTAGATAGGAAGTTCCGTATACTAATACGCGTTTGACTATTCTTATTTCGTTATACTGCTTCTGGAAGCATTGATTTATATCTTTTTTTTTTTTGGTAAAACAGGATAAACAAGAATATAATAATGCACAAAATTACTACAGACTTGAAAAGAAAACCATCAAAATGTATTTATAAATCTAGTGGTAATGTAACACGGCATGCGTCATGATCAAATGGAGCCATGATTGCTGGCAGTAATTGGTTGCGTATAGCCATGGCGTTGTGATGTTCTCTGGGGGAGGTCAAATAGAACACTGTTGCACGCTTCTAATGATAGATGTAAGAAAAAATCGAAAGCGACGAATCGACATCTTTGTAGGTTAGAAAAAACACGCTGCGAATACGCGAAAGTCATGCGTCCATTGGGAGCCGACAAAATAATATTTTTCTCCGTCTTATCGAGTACATGTGCTACAAATGTTTTCGTGTAACGCAACGATTTGTTAGGGGGCCCGTGGAAGGTTGTTCGTTGCGTCATAAAGTTGATGTTGTCTACGACTTATACTCACCAATTGTTACGATTGATGTTTTTTATTATTTATGTTATAAATGTGTAGTTACTTAGATAATAATTATAATAAATAAAATCGATAGGAACGCTGCTGCTTAAGCTATCTTAATAAGATTAAATGCTTTTATGGAAGTTCATTGTTAATAATAGATGAAAGGTAAATAGCGCAGCAATTTAACAACCAGTTTTCTTCAAACAGAAAATCATAAAATGATCAATGTATTCGTTATTTTTTTGTATTTAACACTAGGTTTAAGGATACTTTCATAATTTTCAATTCGATGCCAAAGTAATTTCTAACATCAATCCTTTTATTTTAATTATTAGAAAAATAAATATAAAGCAAAATTAGTGTAAAGGATTGACGCGTCCCGTAAACCTAGTGTTATTCCTTTTATATATTTCTCTTATAATGTAATCGGTTGTAATTAGTCGACATATAAAATTAGTAAATTAGCAGACTTATAAAATTCAAAGTCATGCTCAATTCATTGACTCACCTATAGATCAACGCACAGCGCAAATTGCTTGTCCTAGAGGCATGAAATTTGGAACGTATGTTCTTCGTGATATACATAAGGTTTCCTGAAATTTCACCATTTACGGTAGGAGACGGTGTGTTCAAATTTCAATAGAACTTTTTATTTCCCGAATCGATAGACTGGAAATTTCTTGAGTATACATGAGCATATATGAAGAAGATTAATTTTAATATTAAATAATACATAGCCAATTCCAAAGAAGCGGTGCCGTGAAGGCTAATAAAAATATATTATATGAGATTAGAAGTCGTTCTTATGCCAAAGCGATTGAATTCTGAGAGATAGATGTTTACATCGAAAGGTAGAGTTACTTTTCGTAAGAAATCAGGCCTGTTGTACGGTACTTGTTTTTCAGTAATAATCATTGGATTTTATTACGGTCAGGGATCGTAAATTGATAGATCCAAAACGTAAATTTTACTAAATAAGATGACCATGAGTTCTGACAGACCAATAGTTTTTTGACTAAACGTAATGTAAGTGGATTTCTTAAGAAATATTTTTGTTTCGTCGTTTTTAAAATACTAATTAAATAATATCAACATCTAGACAAACAAATAAAAGTATTAGATCTTCAGATATCAAAATGGATTTTTACTTAATTCTTGTAAATATTAACAATAAAAGAAAAAAAAAAGTTTTGTCTCTCTCTGTCTCTGACTGTTCCTTTTATTTGAAAATATCAATTTAAAATAAGTATTTACTGGCATTAATTTCATTTTAATATAAATAAAAAATTACACGTAAATTTTCAAATAAATACCTATTCACTTATCACTTACTGAAAATGTATGAAATTGTGAGCAACACATTTTTACTTTCGATTTTCATTGACACCAAAAGTTAATATTATACTGGTAATGTATATAACGGGGTTATAAAATAAATAAGATATGTGTTATTACAATACTAAAAAAACTATTTCTCTTATAATAATATTACTACGAACATGTTTCTTTTTAGGCCTGCTAATAATTGTCTTGCTAATTGATACTAATTTTGACACCGCTCACGTCAAGAGTTTTTCATTAATATGAACGGTACACTACAACAATACTAAACGTTCAACAACACCACAGGATTTGACTACACAAAACCAGATTATGCTCGACATTGTTCTAATGATTTGATTGCTTCCATTACTCAGTGATTTACCTCCTGCTTTATAAAACGACGATCTCGATTTGTTTTCCGAGACACATGTATGTAGTGGTTGGTAGTATCAGGGGCGGTATTCTCACACAAGCCCGAAAGCTCGCCATTCAGGCTATGTAATACACTAAAATGAATAAATCATTATTGCAACGAACTCTAAACACGTGTTTACAGGTAAAAAATTTGAAAAATAATATCATTTATAAATACTTTTACATATATATGCCTATATGCTCGGACTTGTCCTGCAAACACGTCACTAGGTGGTAAGACGTTTTCGAATCCGCTTGCCTACCTATCATCCACAATGCGCTGTGTAAAGTAATTTAATAGACGGCGAGAGAGACCTGTAATGTTAAAATTAGTAATAAATGAGTGTTATACGGGAGTTGAAAATCATAATACATTTAATAGTATTCAGTTATAGTACGATTAAAAATTATGACAATAATTTAATATGTCAAAAATTTCTGAGGAAATTTTTTTTTTCACGAGCTCCACTAGACGTAACCCTCCTGCTTCTTAACGCCTGATATTTTTTTTTTAATGTAATAAATCAAATTTCGAATCAATTGACTCTCAGAATAAAATGTTCTAATGAAACTTGAACCATCGCTCCTCTTATTTAGCGGTGAAATTTCGGAAAAACTTTCTTAGTGGATATCTCTACAGTTCACACCGAATACAGCTCGGTCATTTCATGTCCCTAGAATGAGCGGTTAAGGTTAGTACTTTAAATTATATAAGTATAGAAAACAAATTTGTCTAACATACGTCGTTTTCTTGTAATCAGAAGTAAAATGGAAACAGAAGTAAGAAAAATACGTAAGTGCAGTACGACGGAATGTTAATCTTTTGAAACGGCAAAGAATTTGTTTAATATTAAATATCCTGCAAGAAATGTACTAATCTCGAAGACTTACAAACGTCTTTAGTGATTATAGAACATTTCTCACATTTTCTATACAATTAAATAAACGTCAAGCGTGTCCGAGATTTTAAAATATTACTTTTATTTGTTTCATTTTAATAACGAATGCAATGTGAAAGCTTATCAAAGGATTGGAAAATGATTTCAGAATTTCAAAAGCTTCGCTTTTTACAAAGCGCGTTCAATCTCCTTAATAATTATAATTTTAGATGAAAAGTTTTTATAACACGACACAGCGAAAGTTTATCTCAAACACCAAGTTTTCGTTTAAATTACAAATGTTTTGTTTCGAATGAGTTAATTTATTACATCGAATTGTGATAGATTTAGGTTATTATAATTGTGTTAACTGTACATAATGTATATATATGAATATATATATGTATATATATTCTACATTGTATACATAAGTTTTAATTTATTACAATCAATAATCTTAAAACATCATACAAATATTTAAAAAAATGTTATTAAAAAACCATTAAAAAAATCAGTATAGGTTTTAATATGAAAAGGCGACTAATACAGGAGCTTTTTATGTGAAAAATGGTGTAGAGTTCGAACCATACAGTGTTGGTTTAGTAAATCATATAATGTTAGATATTCATGTACATTCTATTTAAGAAATATTAATGTACAACTATACTGACTCTATTTAAATGAATCTAGGGGTAGTTTGAATAGCTAATGAAGTTATTTTCGGTCGTTTTAACAATTCAGAGTTATGAAAATATGCTTAATTTATTTATGATTTATAAAGTATTTTTACTGCCAAGTAGTTAAAATAACGGCCTATTTTTATGGTGATAGGCAATCTTCATTTAAGTGGAAATTTTTATCACGCACAACAGGAATGTCGAAGTATTTTTGGACTAGTGTCTCGCTATATATTTAATGAAGAAAAAAATTGAGAGAGTAGTGTATATAAAATCAAAACGGTTGATTTGAAAGAATTAAGAAAATTAAAAACTAAATTTATAATAATTATGTCATCAGTGTTTATTTAAGTTGTATCTTATTTTTTTTCTATTTGATTTATATGCTTTGGTAAGTATTCGTGTCAGATTATTTAGTTTTCAATTAGTATTTCGTGCCTAACCGGCTTAGTAAGCGTTTGAAATACTCAGTAGTACAGTAATCATGTGATCACAGCTATTGGTTGTAATTAATTCTATTCCGAGATGAAACGAATATTTATATGATAATCTCGAGATTGGATAAATAATACTTTACCGAACGTAAACATTTCTATGAATAAATATTTGTTCTTAGCAGCCCTAATAACGTCGGTTGTTAATGATAGATAAATTAAAAAAAATATCTCTCACCGCCATTAAATCTTGACCACAACCTTTTCACATCTTGATATTATAAACTAGAAAAATCTTATGTTTTAGGATGTTACCCCGCGAGATTTCATGTTTCTAAAACCACACCGGGAAGTCTTCACCGCTTCTTTATATTTCGGTTCGTAAGAATTCGTGTCTGTTATAGTCAAGTTAAAGGTAGCTCTATTGATGTTTTTAATAATAATATAAGTGCAAATAAACATCGACGCAAAGCTGATAATGTATTAACCCTCTCAAATCTATATCCCATTATGAATATTGATCTAGGTCGCATTCTTGTATATGACAGTTTGTATAAAAGGGGCTGGCTGTAGTGCTGTCGACGAGTTGGCTCCATATCACAGCCCGGCCTTCCGCCGTGGTAGAAGCAAAAGACTGGAGTAGTTCAATACTTGATTTTCTTCAGTATTTTTGTTTTTAAATCAATTATTACTACATTACTGTGAGTACATATTATAATTCATTTAATATTTATATTTTTCTAGCATAAGGGATTTCATGTTTTAAACAAATAGCAATAGTATAAATACTAGTGAGTATTTATATTTTAACTTTTAGTATTTTATATTATTGTATACAGTACCCGGTATTTGATTTAGCGCGTCGGGAAGAAGAGTAAAACTTATAGTAAAGATCGGTATGCTGTTTTGTAGAGCGTTCTCTCTGTCGCACAGTGCTCCGATCGCGATAGACAAAGACAACACTCTACAAAATCGAACTTAGCCGAATTTCTCGGTCTTGTTCCCGACGTGTCAAATCAAATGCCGGTTGGTGTGTGATAGTGTTTTCACTCATCCATGTTATAAATTGAGAGTAAGTTAACTAAGATATATTTTTTAAAATATTTTTTTTAAATATATTCCTCTTAAGTAAACTTAATGACAGCTATGCATTTTTTCTATTGCCATAAGAAACTGATTTTGTGTTATTACGGCAGTGGCATTAAATTTGAATATTTTCATGACTCGGTGGTTTATTACTTGCTTTGTAATACGGAGGTCCCAGGTTTGATTTCGGAGTCAGATAAGTGGTGAAGACTAGATGGGGGAAGGGTTTTTTGAACCCACATGGCTAGCTACCATCTAAATGTGAATCTGCCGCCTTAACAGGGTTCATGTAGTATTAAATATGACAACTGGAGCATTGTGGGTGAATACGTTTGTCCATATACAGTCTCATTATTACTTAACATCTGGTGATATCGACGTGAAATGTTAACCTATTGGTGATAAAAAATCATTAAAGTCTAATCATTCAATATGTTAAAATTATATTATAAATCAATGTTTCGGTTTTGTACATACGTGTACAAAACTAATAATATATATAATTACAGTTAGCGAAATGGCGTTGAATTATCTAGAGACTGGAGCGGCGAAGATGAACACTTGGAACGGACAAATGTCAGCATACGGTTCCAACCAGACCGTCGTCGACAAGGTATTACCGGAAATGCTGCATCTGATCGATCCTCATTGGTTAGTAGAAATAATTACTAAAGCTTTTAAGTTATACAGACTTATAAATTTTGCGTGTGGATTTTATGGAAACATCTAGTCTCGGAAGAGTAATGTAATGTACTAGTATATTTTATCCCAATCCCAACGAGACGTAGATATGGAATGTACTAAATTATTAACGCAGAAAAATGTTGTTGATACACATGACTGCCGTTTTATGAATTTTAAGACGTAACGACTTCGCTTACTCAAAGAGTGAAACATAGCACTGAAATAGAGAAACTTTTTATTAACTGTCTTTTATATCAAAAGTCACATTTTTAACGGTCCAGTATATGTTGTTCATACATAAAATAATCTATGAATTAAAATTTGAGTAATAATAACGGACGTCGTAAATATAGAGTTGGGTGTAGGTACTGCATACGTTATATGGAAATTTACATATTTTATAATTACTTTATTACTTAGAAAAAAAACTGGTAAAATGAATTGATTTTTCTAGTAAAACTATGCAGTACACAACGCAAAAGTTTAAAATTCATCGCTTTTCTTGTTGTTTCGTACGGTAATCCAGATTCATTCAATAAAACGAATGAAGAAACGAAAACGAACCATAATACGAGTACAACTAAAACATACATCCGATCCCTTCGTCGCTGTCCTGGTTTCACAAATCGTTTTTGTATTTCAGGTACCAATTTCCGCCTATGAACCCGCTATGGCACGGTCTGCTGGGTTTCACTATTACTTGTTTGGCAATCACATCAATAACCGGAAATGGAATGGTAATTTATATTTTCACGACGACAAAGGTAAGATTTGTTTAAATAGAAATGCTAAATTTAAAATTGAAATTTATGAATTGAATAAAATATCTTAAATAAAGATCGATGGTATTATAATATAATTTTTAAAACATTTTTCAGCATCTCAAAACACCTTCCAACTTGCTTGTGGTCAACTTAGCCGTATCCGACTTCCTGATGATGGCATGCATGGCACCACCATTAATCGTAAATTCTTATAACGAAACTTGGGTATTCGGTAGGTGTTTTTTTTTTAATTAAATTCAAAACTTAATCGGTAAATATTTTCAATAGAATATGAGTCTCCGTGGCGCAGTGGTTTATCCCTTGCCTTGTAACCCGGAGATGTCGGGTTCGATTCTCAGGCCACAGAAGTAGTGTGATCTGAATGGTGGTATGGTTTCGTAAATCTGCCCGAATAAGTACCACTCCTCAATGCGAAACTCCCGCCATAGTATCATTACTGTATTCCGGCAGTCATACATGTGAGCCAGAAGTTTTCAGGGCTACGCGCTTTACCACCTAATACCTAATAGTCATTTAACATCAAGAGAAATCGAGGTCAAATATTAGCTGCTTAAGCCGCCATTAAAAAAATATTTCAGTGGATTTTGTGAGTTTCGACAGGGTATCATTGATATTTCATTAGATTCCACTCGATAATATGCGTAGATCAGTTAAAACAAAAATAAATTTTACCATAAATTGTTATGACAAACGTTTTCAGGACCTTTATTCTGCGCAATTTACGCATGTGGCGGATCACTGTACGGCACTGTGTCGATTTGGACAATGACAGCTATCGCCTTCGATCGTTACAATGTGATAGTCAAAGGCATCGCTGCCAAACCCATGAGCATCAACGGAGCGCTATGGCGTATCCTGCTCATCTGGCTCTCATCCCTCGCGTGGACCGTGGCGCCGATCTTTGGGTGGAACAGGTGAATTTGTCGATAGATATAGATAACAGATTATTTGAATCAGTATGCTAATTATTTTCGCTTTTTTTCTGACGTGAAAAAACATTATTTTAATCGACTGCGTCCACGGGACATTGGTTTATCACTTGCCTTGTTATGATAACGTAAGTGTTGGAATATTGATGACAGAGTTTTTTCGAAATTGCCTGGCTAGCTACCAACCTCAATGTTAATTTGGCGCCATAACAGCAATGCTGGGTCCCAGCAGTCATTCATGTGATAGTCAGAGTATTATAGGCGACAACGCCCTATCGTCTATGACCTTATTATCACTTAACATAACATATCAATTGACATCCGGTGTAAGCGTATTTCTGATAAAAAATTTACAAAAATGTGTTTAGAGACAGATGCAATAATCGATCGGGAGTGCCTAATTGAAGAATACAGAAATAATATACGCAATAGATACTCTTTAAATTTCTTATTATAAGCTATTCTTTTAGGTACGTGCCAGAAGGCAACATGACCGTTTGTGGAACTGACTACCTCAGCAAGGATTGGTTGAGCCGCAGTTATATAATCACTTTCGCAATCTTCTGTTACTTTTTGCCATTGGCTCTCATCATCTACTCATATTGGTTCATCATTCAAGTGAGTTATTTCCAAAAATATTATACGAATAGAATAATACGTATTAAAAATAATTACCTTAATATATCATGGATCAAATTACAGGCAGTGGCCGCTCACGAGAAAGCTATGAGGGAACAGGCTAAGAAGATGAATGTGGCATCACTCAGATCGTCCGAAGCAGCCAACACGAGTGCCGAATGCAAGCTGGCTAAAGTGAGACTATTTATAAATTATTTAACAAATAGTCACTTACTATCTATTGCAACTGTTTTATATTATCATTATTTCTTGGTTTTAGGTTGCTTTGGTGACAATCTCGCTTTGGTTCATGGCATGGACGCCGTATTTGGTAATCAATTTTGCGGGTGTATTCGAGACGGCACCCATTAGCCCCGTCAGCACCATTTGGGGCTCCGTCTTCGCCAAAGCTAACGCAGTTTATAATCCAATTGTATACGGTATTAGGTAAGTGCCGATCGTAAGTGACACTTGAATGGAATGCAATTTGTGTTTGCCTCTCGTGTCTGCAAAAACGTTGCGAATCCTTCTCTTACTCTGTTATTAAGTTTAAAAAGCATGTTTACAACTCGATGCCATGAATATTATAATATAAAATACTACTTCATTATTTTATTTAAACTATGAGTATGGGTTTATTTAAAACCAGTCGAACCGCGTGCTACCCTTGTGATTTAATACATTCCGAAATTTAAGTCTTGTTGGAGTGCTTACAGAGATACAATTTATCTGTCGAGGCGACGATAGCAGTGTGATATGTAGAAAAACTATGCACTAAATATTTTTCCTTACAGCCACCCCAAGTACCGTGCTGCGCTGTACCAGAGGTTCCCATCGCTGGCGTGCGCCCCTTCACCGGATGAATCTGGCTCCGTCGCCTCCGGGAATACAGCAGTATGCGACGAAAAGGCACCAGCGTAATCAGCGACCTCGACAAAGAACACGACCCTCAAAAATACGATGACCTGCTTACGTTTCTCGGACACGATCGATAGCAAATATATCAACGATTGTTCTAATAGCTAACTAACTGAATACAATCGAGCACTAAACTCATGCGGAAGGCGCGATCTTCATAAACAAAACGAATCATAACAGTGATTCGGTCCTATGAAGATTTGACGGCACTTCACATTTGGTGTTACGGTTTTAAATTATTATTTTCCAAAACAATCAGTCGGCGTTATATAAGAAAAAAATCAAAAAAAAAAATATATATATAAGCAATCATAACGTCAGACTGCCCTTGTAACCTGGCGTGATTATATTAGTTTTAAGTTGTAACGATTTCACGACAAAAATGTGCAATATTATATGGACGAAAGAGAAACGAATAAACGGCAAGCAAAGTGGTATAAGACCGCAAATATGACTTTTCTTTTAAACCCCTTTTTAGAACGCCGTAACCGTTCTGATTATACAATATTATTTCATGCTTAGTTCTTATTAATTTTATTCATACATAGTCTTATTCGAGTAACTTATTTAGTAAATGTAAAAAAAGAAAATTTGGAATTTATTACACTTACCGGAAGTGTCAAATCACTGACAATAGATAAAATAATGAATTATTTTGTAAAGTACAAGAATAAAAAAGTCTGTATGTTATCTATTAACTATTAATTGTTTTATAAGAATTTTACATGAAGCGAAGGCAAAACAAATTCTGTACAGTATCTAGCCTTTTCATATTTTAAAATTATATTTAAACATAAGTGATCATCATAAGATTAAAAATGAAATTAACTTTAATGATCATTGATACTATATTTCTTAAAATAAAAAAACGATTTTATTTACAGAAATTTTGATATCATTTTTAACACCTATGTATCGATTTTCTTTAAGTACATGAAAGTCATAATGTCAATGAAAAAATTATGAATATGTTTATCGCAGAAAAGTAAAATAGTAAACTCGATTGTAACAAAGATTTTTATGAAGACTATATCAGGAAAGAAATGAAGGTTATGAGAGGGTTACATAAGACGTTCGAAGGAATCCTTGTAATATATTAGGATACAAAAAGCTTTTAACGTATTATTTACCGAAATAATACTCAGGACAGATGAGTTCTGTCATTTTTAGACAATGTTTACGGCTAATCAGGGATTTGAGAAAAGCGTTGCTCGAGAAAGGAAGACAATAACTTTCAGTTTATCATCGAACCGGAAATCGACTAATGCGGACTGAGTTTGATTCTATTTCTATTTTCAGGATGAAGTCAAATTAATAAACTTTAACTTTACTAAAATTGCGTGTAATTGGCTAAGCTAAATTATATTTGTCTCTTGTAACATCAAGTCGTAAACTTGGCTATTGTTAGTTCATTCAGCTTGTACGAGATAAATTAGTTTAATTTCGGAAGCGTACAGAGTTCCGAAGTAATTTTAACATTTGCATGAAACTTTTAACGTATGCTCACTTTAATTTGATTAAATTTTAACGTATTAAAAGTCATTTATCGTTAGTAACTGAAACGGTCTGAAGCTACCTCAATTTCACACGATGTTAAGTAAAAATTGGGTCGTAGGCGGTGAAAAGTGTTCGGCGAGAATATTCTGGCTCTTACATGTATGAATGCCGTAACACAGCAATGATGTTATAGCGACAGACTGACGTAAAGAATGATGGCTAGGTAGGCGGGTTCGAAATATTTTACTATCATCCGGGCATCACTATTCATGTGGCTCAGAAATCTGAATTGGAAGCACCGGTGTTAACAAAGCAAGCCTTAAACCATTACACTGAGGCAGACAAAAATATAAAATATTTTATATCATTCTGAGTTTTACACGCACAATCTAAATGAATACGTCCCCGTTACTTAAGTGATGCGTGACGCATAGCCTTTTCGATGGGGTTGTATTACTTAATATGTAAATTGGCGTGTAAAATCACTCTAAGTTATTCGAAAGCGGTGGTAAGCAAAAGCCGGGATGAACGGTTGAAATTTTGGAGTAATTGAAATTTCCTTATATCAAAGTTTTGTACATTCAATAGTTGGGAACAAAGGTGTTGGAGTTTGTGATTTCTAACTTACACGTAATTTGAACATGAAAAGACACAGTAAAGAGTGATTATAACTTTTCAAATAATTTAAATTCAGCGTAATAATTTATATACAAACATTTTCTTGGAGATTATTGTCTTTGATAATAGTAATTTAATAATAGTTGGAGTTATGGAAACAACTGTGATGATAGGTAATAAGTCTTTATTATGCTACACACGATTAATACAAACACAATTGACAAACAAACATTTAGTATACAATTCTACGCGCGACTATTCCGGAAGCGTACAAAAAGCCTGTGCGCCCCGCGCGACAGCGATATCGAAATTATTTCATGTAATTGGGTACCGGCCGTCGTCGCACGATCGGCGCGGCCACCGAGTGCGTACAGTTGAACATAGTGTAAGTGGAGGCAATATGATATATAATACACGTAATAATAAATTTAAATAAATGTGTTCTTATATATAATAAACATAGTGTATACTGTGCCACAGTCACTTGTCTACTTGTCTACAATACCTAATTTATTTAATTTTTAAATGAAAACAAGTACATTTACACCTTTTACAATAGTTTTAACCTGACGAAATAATTTTTTCTTGATGATTATTGTCTTTGTTGATAGTATGGTACGAAGGTCTTAAATTGTGTGATTCATTATCACTAAAAATATAATGTTTACATCTGCTGCAGTAACTTTAAGGTATTACAATATCTGAAAATAATTTTTCGATGTCTATTTTTTATCAAATTCTAAATGAACTTGAGAGATGAAGCAAAATTAGAAATTGATATTATTTAGATAGAAAAGTTTATGTTACTCACGAATCTCCATTATTTAAGAACACGTGAAACTTTTTACAAATATTAAGATGATCTCATCTGAAAGGAGTCAAATTCTTTAAATTTTTTTCAATTTTTATCATTAAGTATCGATCCTATATATTAACTAATTGATTATTAAAACTTACTTAATTGTTAAGCATTTTATGATACGAAGAAAATATTTATTCAGTAAAATACACTATACTAGAGTAATAGAAATTAATTTTTATGTCTAAAGGCAACGAGAGCTATTTGGTGTAGTCTAAAAATATCTAATCTTACTCTTCATTACCACTTACCATCAAGTTTAAATGCCTTCGTGGCGTAATTGTTTACTACTATTCTTGTAACATTGTAATCCCATATTCCATTTCTGGGTTTCGTAACTAGTGGAGTTTGGATGGCGGTAGGTTTTTTCGTAACCGCTTGGTTAGCTACCACATTAAAAGTCAATCTGCTTTCATAAAAATGTTGCTGTATTCCTGTATTCATACATGTGGGAGCCAAAGTATTTCGGGCGACCACTCTTCGCCTCTTACGACCTTATTAAATTTGAGCAGTGATATTAAGATAAACGCCGAAAAAAAACCTTAAACATGCGATACAGAAACGCAGAAAGATAAAACATAATTAAGAAAATGGCATAACAGCAGAGCAAAGGCGGAACGCACTAGTTAGTCTAAACTAGTCTTAATTAGATTAAAAAGCTTTAGTATGTATCTGTGTTCGCATGCATTTAAGATTGCCAAGAATTACGACATGTTCTCCGCTCTGTAATTAGTTACACTTCCAAAACCTCTCCGGGGATGTCACACTTTAATTAGCTCCACACTCTATCCAGCGCGCGCTGTGATAATCTACTTCTTGATGGATACCTGCATAATTGAACTGCGTAGAAGCTTTATTGGATTATCAATTATGTGATTATTATTTTAATAATGATTAATTGCTACTTCGAATATATAAATTTATGTATATAGGTGATATAAGTGATATATTAAATAAGTGATAAATATTTTGCTTTACACTGGACCATTGTTTCTTGTGATATTAAAAGCGGGTAAACCACTGCCCCACGAACGCAGTTGAAACTTATCCACGAAATTTTCCTATATCTGTAGTATATATGGCTCTATATATGTTAAATTACTTTATTTATTTATTGTATCTTTTTACAATAACTGTCGAAAGAAATTTCAAGGCTCATGATGAGTTAGATTGCGAGAACATGAACGATAAATTTTTGATAATGTCTAATAAATTTATACATATATATTATAAATTATGCACATTACATATGTTAAGCTTTTAACAGAATGTTTACGGATACTATTTCATGATATCCTTTACAAAGCCGTTGTAATTTTGATACTTTCATTAATTGATAAGAAGATGAAAATATAAACTAAAAATTCAGACATGTGTAAGTACATAAATTTTTTTAAGGAATTTTGTTACATCAGATTGAAGCGACCTGTAAACCTGGTACTAATATTTATGTAACAGATTATTATTCAATGAAGGTATGTACTTTTATGATATTTTTAGCATTGTTCTCGTTGGGAGGTTTTTGTTACGGTAGTCTGGCTTGGAAGGTGCAGGGTCAACACGGGCTGCCGTAGCTAACGTTAGAAGGGCCGCGGTTGTGTTCCGAACAGAGATGGAACACCTTTTCAAACGCTCAGGACTAGCATTAAAGTGAGGAAAATTTATTACAGAACTCACTTTTTCTTCCAGAGCTCTAAGCGGTAAAAATTGCGACATAAAAAGTGATCTTTTTTTTTTCAGAAGATCCCCCTCCCCCACTCTCCCCTTCGTTTCATGGTTCGATCGTTTCACTTTGAAAATAAAAAGTCAAAATAAAAAAAACGACAACACAAGACAACATTGCCTTTTCTATCAGTAACAACAAATTGATTGATTTACGTGCGCAGCTGCGATATTTATCACAGCGAGTATCGTACGGCATCTCTCATTAATAAACTCTCCTGTTTATTTGAATTTATAGCCGCCGTCTGCCTTGATAGCGGTAATTGTGTGATTTTAACACGCAAAACCATTACTTCATCGTGAAACTCGATACTAGTATTTAAGATACAATACGACTACTGATTTATTTACACGTGGTATTATAAATAATTATTATACATGAATATAATTTCTCCGCTGTTTTCTTTTGTCGCATTATTTTTCTTTAAATCTATACGTTTGAAAATTCTAGAACCAATTATCATTTTAAAGATCATTTGCTATTTACGAAAAACTGTACAACTTTGTGGAACACAATGTACAAAAACTTTTACGGCACTTTCTGAAATGATATGATAAAACTTTTAACTGTTTACTATGTGTTTAACATAAAGATAGCTGCAATTATTGCAAAATATTATATAATTTTTTTTAACTATCATAATTTTTATATAACTTTATTTTCGTAATTATTACACTTTCATTTTACAAAGTTTATAACTTTACAAATAACTAATGAAAATATTTTAAAGTAATAACAATCAACTTAAATAATACAGGTTAAATATTAAATACACTATAATCTATGAACACAAAAACTATCTAACATTCATCATTATCTATAATGTAATCTAAATGTTCTAACAGGATATCATGCGACAATACATCATCGTTACAGGAAATTATTTTTCTGCGGTGAACATTAATTTTATTTAAAATTTTCAACATTTTTTAATAGTACATGCGCGCACAATAATTTTTTTAGACATCTGCACCTGCCAGTACAGATTATTAAGAAGCGTAAACGATTTTTGTTTAATAATACCATTCGAGTATTCCCGTTAGAGCTAATTTAATACTTTCAAAGTAAAAAAGCGATACTTCATCCTAAGAAATGATTAATCTCTCTATATAAAATTCAGGGTCCTCGCTGATTCACTGATTGACTATATATCAACGCACAGCTTAAATTTGAATCTTGGAGACCATTTTTTGCGACGTGTCCACTATAAAAGAGGCTATAAAATGGGACTTTTAAATGTATAAAAGGGTTTTTTGGAATTCAACCCTAGAGAAGGGATAGAGGTTACAAATTTTAATGAAACTTTATTTTCATATTCGATAATACACACTGGAAGGGATTTAAATTTAATGTTAAGATTTAACATTAAATTTTATAATTTAATACGCGTATGTGGGCGGGTGACGGCTAGTGTATCATAAATACCATACGAGTATAAATTACAACAGATTATTACAATCGCCATTTTAAGAAGCAAGAAAGTTATATACTATGTAAACATTATAATGAAACAACAAAACTTGGACATTCATTGCGGTTCTTAGTATGTCATGTTTTATTACAACACTAGATTTACGGGAGTCGTCATTTTGACGAAACAACGTTACAGAAAAGCGATCTGTGAACTAATATGCGCTCGACTTTTTTAATTTCCTCTGGTTATTTCTAGCAACATTGCTTTCTGAATTTCGTTGCAAAATAATAATTATAACGATAGATATAATAATAAAGTAAATAAATAAATATATGAAGAAATAATGAAAAAGCAAGGGTTCAACATCGTACGACTCACATGCTCACGATTAACTATTTTTCTATGTTTCATTTCTACCGTTAAACCACAAGATGATGAAGTCGGTCGCCTGACTGTAAATCTCGGTTTTGACAGTTGATGGTAAAGCGCGCTAGATGTCCTCTGGCTCCGATCGGTTGGTTCGTTGTTATGACAGCAGATGGTCATTAAGTTTGGTAATACGTCAGGTGGAAAAATATCCTGGCGCCATTAAAACATTACTGTTGACTTCACACAGTCTGTGAATCGAACTGTTTATAATACGACGAAAAAAGGATACGACAAGTGAAAGTAACACTCAATCTATATCTAAATAATACATATAATAAAAATATAACCAAACATGTATGTTGAATTTTTTTTAAATTTTAACCGGAATACATTTTCTTTTGTATGTAGAAGTAAAAAAAAATTTTTTTTCGGACTTTTTTATACTGTATGTCTCTTTGACCGCGAATTGTTCAGTAAAAAAGGCAACACAACATACATTGACTGTTTCCTTTTTTTATTATTCTTTATTTAATTCTGGGACTTTTAATTGAACAATTATGCTAGTCCAATCGTACCATACATTAAAATTAATATATAAATATTCATCTTAAAGCATAGTTTGAGCTATATATACTACTCTTAACAAAATAAGGGCCACTAGTTTATTTAAATTTAAGTGCACTTTAGTAAGCTGAAAGTAACTGATAAGTAGCATTTTATTGATATTACGAACACTTTGGTGTTTGATCTCTTTTATGCTGGTGTTCGTGGTCCCAATTTGAAAAGTATTGGGCCTTATTTTAAGAAAAAAAAATTAGATGTTATTCTTAAGTTTTTGGAAAATATACAACTCTGTGAGAGGGTTTCACATGTAATCTATTACTTTGTAAGGGCTCCGTAGCTACTTTCCACTTTTCTTCGTTGCGAACACATTGTAGCAAAATATGATTTACATCATTAACATTGACCGTCAAGCGGTGCGAAGTCCGCAGGGACAGCTAGTGTACAACGTGACCGCAGGGCTACGTATTTGGGACAGTACGAAGTAATTTCATCAAGTCCGTTCAAACTTAATAAAATTTCGAACAATGTCGGTGCTTGATTTCAAGAAACTTGCGTTTAAGTTGCGTTAAGTCTTACAAGTTGTTATACAGTAACTTACATAAGCACGCGTATATTGAAGGCTTACCCGCGTTGTGTTAGCGACTAAATATTTCGTGTGTTTGGCAGCAAATTTGACTTTAGTGGTATTTCAGTGATAGGTAATTTAGTTTTGATAAAATTGAATTTATTTGCTTTCCTTCAGTGTAACAAATATAATCTCGGAGACGTCTACACGAATTTCGATGTAAGACTTTTTCTTGGCTTGCAGTGGTACTCATATCGCCAGCGATTTTATGTTCCAATGGTTGTATACAAGATGAAGAATTATGGCCGACCATGTTTCACTAGTTCCGACTACATTATCATTACATGAAATTGAGATTTTGATAGCGCATTCTACATAGAATATGTAACATTAAATAACGCCTCACATTTTAATTAGACAAATATCATCAATGTAATAATTTTAATATTTATATTTTGGAAAATCTTGATTAATTAAATTAATTTAACGTTATGGTTTAACGATTGTCCTCAATTTCACCTGATGTTTAGTGATAATGAAACCGTAGATGGTGAAGCATGTTCGCCCAAAATACTTTTCGCTCTCACACGTATGACTGTCGCAACACAGCAATATTGTCCAGGGTGGTAGTTAGTCAGGCGGGTTCGAAAAGCGCTATAAACATCTAGATGTTTATAGCGTTCAAATCTTGACTCCACAACTCCTGTGGTCTGAGATTTGAACCCGGGACCTCGGGGCTAGGAAACCACTGCGTCACGGAAGCAGTAGAAATGTTACAAAAAATATTGCATCACCTGTATTTAACAAATATATTTTAAGTGGCATTAGCGAAGTAAATAAAATAAACCTTGCCTAACTCAATCCAAGTTTTAATGTGTTATTTTCTTAGCACCGCAGCTTAGTCGATGAAACTTTATGTGCAATGGAAGATACTTCGTAATTCGATAACAGAACGGTGTAACTAACGTATTTAAAATAACCAAGTTTCATTTTAAATATATTCTACGCAGTTGAGTTTTGTACTCGCCTTTCGTATTGTAAAACTCTTTTACGAGCTTAAATTATTTAAATGGTAATTTAAAGTTAATTGCTATAATAGAGAAAGTATCGTAAGAATAGTAAATATATATTAATTAAATCATTGTCAACATGTCCATTAAAAATCGGCACGTATTTCTGTTATTTCTTTGTAGTTTCTTTATTTGTCATTTAATATGTGTTATCAAAATGATATTAGTCGGTGTTAATCTTATTGACGACTTTTACATAATCGAACTCAGGGCCCGCGGATGTGGTATGTCAAATGGTGCGACCGTTTATGCGGCATTAATGAAAAATTGTATGCATAAAATTTTGTAAACTAAGAATAAATCGAGTTGCCTACTTTGTTATACTAAATTTCATGTCGTTAATCAGTTTGAACTGATCACTTTTAGATATATTTAAATATTAAAAATATATACATAAATAGAAAAATGTATAAGAATATCAGTCAGTACTTATATATAAATTATATTTCAGCGACTGTCGAAGAAAATCACTTTGATCTGAAAAAAGGATTACGTGAAAAATTCAATTAAATTTCATAACGTTTTCTTAATATGTGAAATTGAATAACAATGTTATATAACGTGAAATTTGAGATCAAATCGCTTCTTAGAACTAAAGTTTTCACTTAAAGCGATTAAAGCTTGGAAACTACTATCGTTCAATCGAGTGAAATTCCGACCAGCTCGTTCTCAATTGCTTACGCTTGGATAACGAACTTCAAAGCATACATTTAATGATACTCAAGAAATATTAATGTCTTGCCAAAAAATAAAAAAAACATTTTCTCTATTTTAAGATTGACCTCATTTATTATATGAATTCAGTAACAATGCCTTTGCGAACTCGGAGAACTCATATATTT
>DWQX01002801.1:0-20179 GCA_018245475.1 Pharmacophagus antenor
ATTCTTTGCGGAGAGAAAAGTTGTGCCACCGTAAGTAATTTTTTTTAATTATATTTTAATATGCTACACCATGTATATAGCAGCAGCAAGACTTGCCGATTATGAGTATTTACAAATACTGATTTATTTATTTGTAATGTATGTAAAATATGTTAAGTTATATTAATCAATATCAAAATTCTTACTTTTATATACAAAAATTTATTTTAAAAAATTACTTATGGTTATAGAACCGTTTCAAAAGAGGTTACAATGTAAAGAATGCCTAGGTAAGAGTAATGACAGCATCTGTTTCTGTCACCAAGCATTAGTGTACCTATGTACCTGTACATAACAGTGTTCTACTTCAAAGAGCGCCTTAATTTGTCAAATTACTTTGTAACTAGACCCAACGTCTCGTCGTTCCAAAGCGGCTGACGTAATGTGACGCTGTATGAAAAATATCTATAGTTAATTATATTAAATTCTTATATCTCCCACGCAACTCCGTCGTGCTGTCGAACAACTGAAGTCCGTAACAACTGAAGATGCCACGTGTAGTGGCGAAACGCAAACTATTTTTTCGCTTCATTGGATCATGGAATTCCGCATAGTAACGCTGGAATACATAAATGATATCTACTATGCATTTACACCTATTACAGATTATACTTATTTCTCAGCGAGATGTACACGTATTTCAAAATAATCGTTTTCTGGTATAACAGAAGGAAAATTTTGCAATTGTTAAATTTCATGCATTGCGCCGAGTTCGCACCATTTGAGGAGGAACACAGGAATATTATAAGAAAAACGATCAAAACCGCGCGTTTTGTAATGACCGCCTATACCGCGATGTGCGTTGGTGCCGTATCGGGTAAGTACTGGTATTTACCATTGGGCACTAGTATTTGTTATGAAATTGAGCTCACAGATCGCCAGATTTATGAGCCAGTTCAGATGAAGCTGTAATAGTCGTCAAAAAGTCTAACATCGTTAACTTCTCCGAAACCAGCAGCAGCAGTACTATGTTAACGACCAGCAACATATTCTTGATCATCAGTAATATGTATTTAATTAGCTGAAAGTAGTAGGTTACCAACTAATTGTCGACAGACGTTTCTTAATCAGTTTGCGATCGATGTCAAACTGCATTGCGCGAAATTATTTTGGTGAGTGGATTAAATATTTAAAGAAACATGTCACCTAACATAATCTAACCATTTGTGAATTGTAAATTGTTTACAAAATAAAGGTTGCGGCTCGATTATTATTTTGTCCTTGCAAAATCTTTGCATGCTTTCCAAATAGTTTAATTGCTAATTTTTCGCTAATCAATTTTTATAACAGCTGACCATTTAATTACTTTCCTTACTGTTTGTAAAAAAATAAATACGGGATGCTCTAATAACTCTAAATAGCTGCCATCTTTTGACAAAACGTTTAAATATTTATTATTTTTTTATTTCTTTTTTATTGTTGCACCATATGATTGTACAAAAAGGCGGACATGATGCCTAGAAGCATTTTCTTCCAGTCAACCTATAGGATTGTGAAGAAATATATATTCGGAGCAAAAATAAAAAAAAATAAATAAAAAGAGGAATACAAAATAATTATATAACAGAGCAAAGACGTAAATTAAATACTTAAATATAACAGATATAAAAAACAAACATCATACTATTAATTATTCTATAAAATTTGAACAATGAGTATGAACAACTATACAATTTGTACAATGGTTATTCGCTATTCCTGTAACGTTAAGGTTTCATATTTTTTAACATTTTATTTCACCTAATCTCAACGTGACAAGATTTATTCCATCGTTCGCTCGCAGTTGTTATTCTGTGTCCCAAAATCAAATTAAGATCATCCATGTTAGAAGGTGAGCGGTAACCACTAGTCAAACTTATCACCACAAATGATAACCACCAAAATGATTGCAGTAGGCATATTGATGCCGATAACGGAAAATTTCGTAGTACTGCCGACCAACGTTGAATACCCGCATATTGACGCTTACACATCTCCAATGTACAATTTTCTCTTCATTCATCACGTAAGTATTATAATATTATAACATATTTTACTTTATTTACATTTTTAATTAATTTTATATTATATGTACATAATTTCTTAGTTATTAGCGTTTTACTCGTTAATTATTGTTACGATTTTTACTTTAGTTTTATATTTTTTTAACCTGTGGCAGTATGTGTTAACACGATCTGTTTGCACTTTGGCTGCGCGGAATATCAGATTTACGAGTATTCTGAGCGTACACTAATTTTCTCCAATTTTTAAGCTTATTCATGTTTTATAACAACATTTGGATAAATAAAATTTTTCTTGAATATTAACTTTACATTTCTTTTGTCGGCAATGGGTTACACTTAACCTTAACTTATGTAAAGTGACAATGAAGCCGTCGGTGGTGGAGCACGCCAGACAAAAGTACTGATTCTATCGCATATATGACTGTGGGAACACAGCAATGCTGTTATAGCGGCAGACGTCTTGTCGTATTGACGGTGGGTAGTTAACCATGAGAAATCTTTCAAGGATACCCTACTTACGGAGGAAAAGTCAAGGTTATATGAGATTGTACTCACAAGCCCCCTCGTTGATTTGATTCAGTACGTGATGAAAGACATCCGGGATCTCCTATGGAATGCACCGGTGCCCTTCTGCATAGCGCCTAAGAACCTCTCAGGGGCGGGCCCTTCCCTGGCACCTTCGCTATACGACACACACGACACCAATTCCTGTTTGCCGTCAGACGCTAGCTCCCTATGTGGGCCAAGAGGACCCGTACTTGGAGAGCCTGCTAACCCTTTTGACCACCTTCTACGACAGGCAGGGTTTACCTTAGTCCTATTCCTAATAACCTAAGATTTCATGCCTCTCCCTAATGATCCTATCACGATCTAAACTCCAATAATCATGGGACTTCAGGATCGATACAAAAATCGCCGTATTACGAACCATTGCGAGTAAGAGGCAATATTTAAAACCACGGTTATTATAAAAACTATAAATAAAGACTGCATTTCACTTCAAATCTGCAGATATACTATAAACCAGCCACGTGCATCATTGATGGTGCTATGGATACAATACTCGCAGCCTTCATAGCGTCTGCAAGTAAGATCACTCAGCACTCCCTAAGATAACATTTTTTTTTGTAATTCAAGCGTTATTTCGCCGAACACCATGACTCAATAAAATAAAAATTAATTTCCACTTTGTTTAACAGTATTTTTTTAGTTTATAGTTTTGTTAGTTAGACTGATCTTCGCACGCAATGGTGTGAACAATATTTTTTCCTGCCTTCGGCATAAAAGATAGAATTTTTTGTTCTCTTATTATTATATGTATTTAAGCGAAAATTAATTAATTAAACTCGTATTGTCTAAAATTTCTAATCAAAATTAAATATTATCTAAATTTACATTTTACATTAATTATAAAGAAATATATGTTAAAATTAAACTAAAAAATGTAAGCGGAGAATAAAATAAACATCAAAACGAAAATATGTTCAAATTATTTAACTGAATAATTTGTTATTTTCAGTTGGACAAATAGACATTTTATCATATAACTTACGCAATTTCAACATTCTGGCTGAACGTCACAGAAAAGCGGAAACAAATGTTCTTATTCGTTTAAAAAAGAATTATATTAAGAATATTTTAAGGAAATGCATTAAACATCATAATGCCATTATTAGGTAAGTAATTAATTTACACTATTATATTTTTTTATACTAGCAATGGGCTAACACAATTTCAAAAGATGTTAAGTAACAGTGAGGCTCATACTGGCGAACCATGCTCGCCCTAAATACGCTGTCTCTTACGTATGTGACTAACGGAACACACCAATGCTGTTATGACGGCAGATTGACATTCAAGATGGTAGCTTGACCGTAAAAACCCTACCACTATCCAAACATTAATACACATATCGCCCCGGAATCTAACGCGGTATCTACAACCAAACAAAATCTATTACTTAAGTATTACATATATTACTCGTGCTTTTCAAGTAATTTCAGTTATTAACACTTGATCGCTTGAGGGTCTCCGGTGACCGGCAGCTAATGACGGTTAACAATTTAAAATGATGTCATCGTGCACGCACGTCAACGTGTGTCGATCTTTCATTATTAAAATCGTTTATTTAGGCCAAATGTTCAGGTCATTTGCCATCAAGATATGTAGAAAGTAGTATTTATACACAAAATATCACTTTTTGAATAATACAGGTTACAAAACGCGTAAAGGCGAGGCGTTCAACGTGTTAACCGCAACAGAAAGGAAACGATAAAGGAGAATGAAACAAAAGCATTCACGCTTCGTTCATTGCTATTAATTCGCGGAGAATTTTACGTATTTTTATAACTGTGAATTGTTATAGTCATGTATTCTCATTTTAATCAATCATTCTTGATATGAATTTTTGTGCTTTGCGACTATAGATTGTTTTTAATTTTCAAATTCTTATTGAAAATACACTTTATCGAATTAGACTTTCGCAAGCCCAATTGAAAGCTCATATGATTCCAAAGCCCTTTCCAAAAATCGAGAAAACTCGTTTAATTATTGTTTTAAAACTATACTTTACCCCTTTGTCGCATTGAAGCGAATCTTGTTTTTTTGATTATTGTCATTAAAATAATCCTCCACTTAATAATAAGTGCTACAAGCCAGAATACTTATAGCAGGTTTTTTAAACCAGAAGAGAGGCCGATCGAGAATACCCTACAAAATAATTTTATTATTCGATTCAGGTGAAAAAGTTTAATATATAATTTTTGATTCTTTCTTTGTTTATTCATTTAGTGTATCTGTATTTTGTAGATCTGTGTACACAGGTAAAACTTATTACGGACCTCATTTTTGCTCCGGGAGTTATAAATACATATTATCTACTAGGTATCTAACCAAGAGGAGCGCCCAAGCTTATCCCCTGCCGCCATTAAATCTCAAAGTAAAACGTCCAGGTGTGCCGTCTCTCTAGGTGTGCCCCGTTGACTCGACGCTATAAATTATACTTCCATTTTGTCGTTTATATAGACTCCGAAAACGTTGTTTTGTGGATCGTTAGTGGAGAAAAAAAAGTTACCGCCCGTTACACTAATCTCACTTAGAGCTCCCAGCTCTACATCATATGAACATGAAGGTGTCGGGTTAATCCATTCATGACGATGTTGTTTAACACTTGGAAATAAAAGAGCTTATTTGTAACAATAATCAATTACGTTGACGTTAATTTTAGGTTATTATATATAATGTATTTCATGTAATCATTATGTATATTGATTTCTTCTCTTGATAGTAGTATCTACCTAATCATATAATAGAAGAGATAAACTCATTTTAATAACGCCCAAAATGTAAGGTGATATTAACAAACTGCTAAAAGCAATGTATAATTACCAGTATTTATGGTTTGTATTTTTATTCTTGTATTTATTTTGATTGTTTACTTTTAATTTTGTTTTTGTATGGATATTTTATCTGAAAAGAAACTATGGTGATTATTATTAATAAATATATTTATAATTTAACACATCAGTTACAAGTTAATCGAGTCAGTGTTAGCTTATAACGGATAAAAAAAATATCATTTTAGCGCTGTTTAGCAGGTCTAATTTTGAAATGTACTAAAATATGAATTTATTAACACTAGATTTACGAGTCCCATCATTTTGACTGAACCATCCTAGATAAGGAGTTCCATATACATTTGCTTGTTTATTTTTTATTCTGCTACGGGCAATATTGTTTTGTATCTTTTTAAGCAAAATATAACAGGTAAGTATACACTGGTCCACAAAACTTCTACATCCTCGAAAAGGTAACCATGGAAATGTGTCCGTAATTATTTTGTTAATATAGATAATATAAAAGAGAATATCAAAACGGAGTATTATTTATTTTTTTACATTATATAGACTAATGCTTGACCATGTTCCTACTTTATGGTAATGGATATGTGGTCTATGATGGTAAATAGCACTTGTGTAAAAGGAGCCTATTCACTTTTCCTTTGAAAATCTCTACGTCGTATCCGGATATCGTCACGTCATGCTTTGTGTATAAAGACTACAATTTTCAGGTATGTCGCAATGATCGAAGGCGCATTCAGTTTGGCTTCAGCCCTGCAATTTATGCTCAGCGTCATGGTTCTTTGTCTCGTCGGTGTACAATTTTTATCAGTGAGTAATAATACATTCAAGAGACCTTAATAACAGCAGAATGTGTCAATCCCTGTTATCCATAACAACAACTTTTGAGTCAACTTTTCACTTTTATATATTTTATAAATTCAGGAACACGTTCCGATGTATAATCTTTTTATTTTTAACTATAAAATAATCAATAATATAGGTCCAATCTAAAAAAACGGTACGCGTGACATATAAAATATTTCGCGTTAAATTTAGAACCTCCGATTCGTTGTCAGTTAAAAATACACAATTAACATTAGATGAAAACACTGGCTTGTAATAACAATCTTTCTACTTTTTTGTTTTACATGGAAGGAGGAAATGCTTTTGCATATCGAGACTCGCGAGGCGAGGAGAGTTTTACGGTAGGGTCGCGAGGATGATTTCCTTCCCCCCCTCTTCCCGCCTTTCAGTACCCTCCCTTTCCTTTCTCCTCTTTAGAAGGGTTACTGCCTATTCCCAGCGGCATGCTTCTTTCATATATAAATCTATATTAAACCGTTTCCCGGCTCGATGGTAGACCAAAATACAGTACATTGTAATTCAAGAGGCCTCAATGTGGTGAATACAATTCAATCTTTTCATACATATGCTTGTTTGTTATTATCGATATGCTTGTTTTTATTAAGCATATTAGTGAGCTAATGCACGTTAATACATTAACGTTGATAATTCGCAATTTTTAATTGTGTCAGGGGAGACTTTTTTTTAAATATTTGAATATTGTAGCGGTCTATGAGCGATGGTAATGACTTTCCATCACGAGAAACAAACAAATTTGCTTAATCTACCCATAAATAAGAAAAACCTTGGATAAATATCTATACATCATTATATATGAGAACAGAAACAAATAACTTAAAAAAAATATTTACAAGACTCCATGAACAAATGGCCAAATGCGTCATTTTGAAGGTACATTGTTCGATTAAAAGTTGTGCTAATATTAGTTCGATTTTTTATTATTGTTTTTAACATCTTTTTGAAAAATCAAGACAAGATTAAGAATTTAAAAATGTACTCAATTACAATAGACTTGAAAAAAAAATCTATAATTAATAATTCATATTTATTCTTTACTTTACCGTAATCTTTGAGATACAATAATTCTATTTCTGTATTGTCAATTACAATTACATTAATTCGTGTTTCTTCTAAATTCTCAACTTCTATTCCTGTATTTTGTGTAAATGTCAAAAGTCACGATATGTAATTTAAGTTTAATATTTAATGAAAACGAAGCCAAGCGAAATAATAAGATTTGTTTTCTACTTTTAGAGTCTTATTTATTCACTTTTGTCAAATTAATGCTCGAAAAAAATACTAAAACAATGGTAAATAAAGATAGGAATATTTCTTAAATTATTTATGTCTTGTTTAAAAAAAATTAACGAAGAGAGCCTACCAAAGGCCCGGAACGCGGCTGCGATTCCCCGAATGTTGCTGCAGTGTACGGGCGACGGTGGTCAATTTCCATCAGGTGAACCGCTCACTCGTTCGCTTATTCTTAACGCTGTTGAGCATTTTCTAACAATTAACGCATGAGATGATGAGGAGTCCAGGCATGTTTCTTATCATATTGATAGCGCATCGTTAATGAAATTCTTATCGTTACACAGATCGAAAATCCCACGAAGCATTTTATGCAAATAATGTGGATGGCGGTGTACTTGACTTGCATGCTAACGGAAGTATTCATATTGTGCTGGTTCGGAAACGAGTTGATATTGAAGGTAATATCTCACCAACACATACTTATTTATTTCCAAACATTTTTTTTTAAACTCGACCTCAATTTCATCCGATGTTAATAAATACTTTGACGTCCGGCGACACCGCAGTGATGTCGTTTTATACGAGTGGAAAGTAACAGATGAACAAATCCTTTGGTGTTTTTAAGGTCAAAAACTGTTGAAAACACCTTTTTAATGCCTTTTTTATTATAATATATAACTTAAAGGTAATCTTTTTTATTATACTTAGAACCTATATTTTATTGGATTTATAATTTTTTTTTAAATATGCGAACGTCATAGTGTTAAGAGAGAAATGGGTCGTAGAGGGTCAAACATCACCCAAAAAACTTTAGCGCTCATATTTTACACGTTTTACATTTTACACGTTTTGCTCAGTAAAACTTGTTGCTAATTATTTATTTCCACTTACAACTAATAAAAATACTCTTACAGACCTCGAACAACCTTCATGCAGTAGATAAAATGCTTAATAAAATGTAATTTTACAAATTTACACAATTTATTATTCAATAAAACAAATAATTATTTACTAATTTCCGCTTTGTTTAAATTAAATTGCGGAAACTAATTTGTGGTATAGGCCGTTTCTCGTTTCGTTTTTTTTCCTCACTAGTTGGGTATTTATAAAATATTTTGAAATTGTTTAATTTTTCTTCTTTGTTTAGACCATAACTTTACAAATTGAGTGATGAGAATATACGGATATAGGAAGCCGCCGCACGCCCGTCCACTCGTTCGATCGCGTGCTGTCAAACCCGTAACAGCTGAAGGTGCTTTGAGCTTGTGTCTTTGTTATAGTATTTGCGATTAAACAAGGCGTAAATTAACAAATTATTTTTTTAAAACTGAGATGACAGATGTCATATTTATCAAGAAATAGCTTAATTATTATTTTGTTTCGATTCGATCCACGCAGATTTCATGTCATCCATCCTCTTGTGACTGTGGAACTTAAAGCAGTCGTAACGGCAACTAATAATTGTCAAAATTAACGCAATAAAATCCGATAACTTTAATTTCATCGAATGTGTAATTTTTGGCAAATAAAAGGCATAATTTTAGACAAATCGTTTGAGATCTTAATCTCTATTCATAAATAAGTAAACGTTTACTTAAATCAATTCCGCTCTTTGTACAATTTTATCTTATAGCCCTTACATGTATGTATTATTTTTATGATCAATAAAATCATTCAGTCATTCAATGTCATTTTGAACTTTCCGTAATCAAAATCCAATACAAACCTAAATAAATTAAATTCATATTTCAAACATTGGATATTTAAGTGACGGTTTAAATTACAAATGATAACTACAACATTTTTCGGTTCTCGTATATTGCCTAGAGCAGTGTTTCTAAAAGTGGGACGTACGCCCCACAAGGGGGCTATTCCATCATTTAAGGGGCGCAATCGGCAACTTTTTAAAAAAATTTGCTAATATAATTCATTGCATTTGTTAGTTTTTATTTATTTTGAGGGGCGTAGGATAAAAATTGCATGGGTCGACGGCGATATAACAAAAAACATTACTCAATAGCTTGACATTGAACGAAGTAAGTTGGGAAACACAGATCTATAGGCACACTTCTTATATAAATTTTCAAACTACTCAACGTCAATTCAAACATTGGTTTGCCGATTTCCTTGTATTTGTTCGCGTCAAAGAGGTACAATAACAGAATTTACTTATCATTTTAAAGCCGATTCTCAGGATAGCCGGCTATCAAGTATTTCCGATGTTATTTACACAAAAATAACTATAACATTTATTTTATAATACTCGTGTGTTCGTTCAAATCGACGTTCATAACAATAAGGTTTAATAGCGCAGAGGTTTACCGAGTTTTTTGTAACACCGTGGTGCCAAGTTCGACTCATGGGCCACTAAAGTAGTGAGGTGATGTAAAGATTTTTTCAAACCTAACTTAAACTACCGTCTTCATTGGTCTCAATCTACCGCTCATAAAAAAAAACAGAAGATTAAAAAACATTTGTATAAATTATATATATACATACATTTATATAAAAAACGCTAATACATCCATCCGTCCAAAACCTATAAACCAATAACAATAATATAATAATAATTATTATTATGTATTATTGTTTCTACCACAAATTTATATTACAATAATATAACTTAAACAATATAATATCATTCAGTAGCCATATAAAATTTTCCGTGATGGTTATTTCTGTAATTCCATCCTTATATTATAAATCGTCAGTAAATGACGTTATATTAACCTTACTAACCTTCATTGACTTGTTATTCGACAGAGCTACAACCTACGAAATGCAGCATTTAGTAGTCCTTGGGTAACGGCGGACCGAGAGGCCAGACAGTTCATAATTTTATTCATGGAGAGGTGCAAACGCCCTCTTATGGTGACGGCGGGAAAATATTTCTCCCTATCGCTCGGCACATATACAAACGTAAGTCATTACCTAACCTACTGACCTGTACATTAACATGCAGCCCATATCTGATCCTGAAAAAGTGGAATTTGGAGGATGTGTTCTTTGTGGTTTGTGAGTATACACTAAGATTTTTTTTAATAAAACCCCTAATAGAGAGTAGTGGAGTTCATGTTTCAACAAAACTTTTTATTCTCCCATAGGATGGACCCGAAAATTGGTACACACGCCCAGAGAAACAGGCAGGTGTCGGTTAGCTAGTTATTTGCCAATTACCGTATCTATATCTAACCATAGGCTCCTTAATTTTGTATGGTTTTAGATCTGACCCTGAATAGTAATGTGTTCGTTAGAAAAGCGCGCAATTTGAAACTAAATCACACTTACAAATTAGAGTAATGTAAAAAAAATGAGGCTTGACACGAAATATTATGAATACATTTAACAATTAGTTATATGACAATTTGCAGTTTACTTACTATTCAACAATATGAATGCGCGAACGTAAAACTAAAATATAACGATGACAATTTACCACAAAAAAAGTTAAAAAAAGATGTACTGCAAGTAAACATTCTTGTACTCATGATAATATCCGTTTCAGCTCATCAACTGGTCATACAAAGTGTTCACCGTTATGAGCAGCACGAAAAGTAATATTTGCTATATGGATGGGCAAAATTAATTGCTTAAAACAACACGATAATTGTTCATACATCAAGTGCACGAGCCCCGAATTGCATAAAGAAAAAAAAATCTAACTTAATTTGTAGAATTGCGGTTCTAATAGTAGAGTAAAATTTATTTTATTTAATTCATTTGATAATTACAAGTATACCATTAAAACACACAAAACTTGTACTATTTTACAAAATAACATAGTATATTAATAATTTCTTTTCCATAAGATATTTTATAACGAATACAATTAGAAATATATGTTGAACTTAACACATTGTATAAGAAATTGGATTTGCCTATTTAATAATTATTATTTCTGAATAATAAAAATAATAAGTAATTATTTTATTATTTCTTGTTGTACCGACATTAGAAGTACACAATCTGTAAACATTTAAATTTTTTTATCCAGTGCGGTTCACGAGTAAGACACCTCTAGTAGACGGACAGATATTAAAACTGCTTGAAAAAGTAGGCAAAAATTAATATATTTTTTTATTTTTAATGTTATTAAGTATATAATCATAAGTATTATTGTAATAAATATAGCTACATTTCATTACTTTTTCAGATTTTTATTTTTAGAGTTGGGCCTAGAGCGTGACCTATTTAGGAGTTTTGAGAATACGGTAGAAGTGTAGGGGGTCTACCGAAAACAGTAAAATTTTGAAAGTGTTGTACTAGAAAAAAAAGTTTGGAAGTTTTTGTTCTAAATAATTATACACACAAAATAAACATATAAAACGTTTGTAATTTAACTCTGCATATGTGGTGAGACAGAGTCACTACTTGAATCGACCCATTAGATAATACGGTGGTTATAAGAACCAACATTTCATTTCAGAGGGATATTTGTAAATAAAAAACAAATTTCACGTGTTCTCAAACAGACAAGATCTTATTTTATGAACAGAGCTAATGAAAGTTTGTGTCAATAAGTACAACGGAATTCTTATCAAGTCTAATGTCAAAGCCATCAGTGATATCACTGATATGCCAAGGCAAGTGTTGATGACGCCACCGCTCCTCACTGAAATCACACATAAAGATAAAACCTAATTCAATATCTCGATAAAAGAAAAAAAATAATATACTAATTTTCGCTTTTGGTTTGCTGTCTAACCCATAACATCTGAAGATGCCACATGCAGTGGCGAAACGCGTTGAGATCGTAATTTATTAGTAGTACTTCTTATTAAAGGAAGCGGAAGCTAGCAAATACTTTTTTTTGTTTTATTGAGTCATGGACATCCGCAAAGTAACTCTTATTAGTACAATAAAGTATGCCCAATTCTGTGACGTAATAGTAAACAAACAAAAGTACAATTAATATGTGAAATAAAAGTACAATTAATATTGTCATTGTGACATTCCTATCTTGTTAGAAGCTGTATATGTAACAAAAACTGTAATCTCATTACTGTCAATTTGATAAATACAAATTCGTGCTTCTCCGTAAATTGTGAAATTCTTTGGGATGTCGGTGTATTAGTTTTTTCAACAAATTACCCAATCGATGTAATAAATGTATAAATTAAAATATTAAAATTCTTTTGTGAAACGCACTTATGCGTAAATCACATAACTGTTTATAAGACCATATGAAAATATGATAACGTTTTGGTCAAATAAATCTTTTTATATCGTGCACACTCAATGTTTTTAAAAATTTGCGTGGTAGAGAAAAAGACAAACTCCTTTGAGTTTCTTGACAGTACTTCGTAAAGGGCTTAGATATTGAAAACATGCATAATACTGTTTAACTGCTTATCTTGTAAACATTTTATATTATGCGTATGCTGTTTACTAACAGCATTCATAGATGACATACTTGACATCTATGAATTATAAAAAAAAGAAAAGGGCGGAATGTGGAATGACATTAATAATTATCAATTAGTTGTAAATTCAATAAAAACTAAAATGAGTTTGTTTCAGTGTACTATCCCAGTAGTTTGAGTATCCCGGCAGTTTATGACGTCGAATACTAATAAGCTGACCTCACTACATTCTAATATGAAGGGACGTGTAGCTTTGATATCTCAGTCTTGTTCATATCGTCACTTCGTGTTATAAAAAACATTCTTTCGAGGGTGTAGAAACTATCGAGTTAGACTCAAAACGACTATAAACCTCACGGTGTCCGCCCGTCGCCGATTTACGACGGCAACATTGCCACACTTAGGCGCACATGCTGCTTTACGCCGGCGATGGCGGCAATTGAGTTATTACACAATAGAAATAATTTCAAATCATTGGTTACAATAGTATCAATCTCGCCATAACAAAAACTATTTCTATTTGAAACTTGTCTATCATTTGAAATCATTAGAGACAACAGAGCGGTAGGAATTCTTGAGCTGGATAATGATCTTACTAGTGCAATGAACTGAACGAACTGAATTCATCCGCAGTATTAGCCCTTAAAGTTAAAGCAGGTTAATGTATTGTTGCCTACTAAAAACATGGAACATTGATAAGTACATGGATTGCGCTTTTATTTAAAGATAACAATTGTTAACGCCGACGATATCGTGGAGTTTCAAACGTAATCATGCAAAAATATTTAGCTCCGCTGCGGAGTCTACAGAATTACGAAATAAACGACGTATGGAGCTATGGAGAAGCGAACGGAGGGTTAATGGTGTAGAATTAACAACATAGTTTTTTTCATAAGTTTGTATGAAAAACTGGAAATGTTACTCTTTAAAACACTACATTACCTTTCACTATAGAGTAAAATGCGTTATTATAACTTTTTTTTATTGTTTTATTTTTAAATAGCTTTAACTTGCATTAACACATAAATAGACTGCGAAGAGATCATTAACGTTTAATAAATTCGTTTATGTACACAAAGCCGTTACATCCTCAAAATAATATCACAGTATAATTGGATATGTATATAAATCGAAAATGAGTCAAGACGACCGCTTTAGCCATTTTGATATTAATTGTAATTATTGAAAACGTTGGTAAGAAATCTGTTCAAATGTTAAATAAGTATTATATCTTCACTCACTCATTGATTTTAAGACTGCCAATCAGATCAGGGATGTCGCTGCTCGACAAATTATGTTAAAACATTTTACTACACGCTGATGAACATTTAACGAAAGCACATATATCTACGCTACGGCATATTAAAATGATATCGTAATATATTTATTATAACTTTATACAACACTTCTAAAGAGGTAAAAAGCGAAGACGTTATTCTAAATTATAGCAAATTTGGCTGAGCATTTAGTTTATGTAGATTTTAAACTGTCTCCGTGGCGCAATGGTTTATCGCTTGCCTTGTAACACCAAAGTCTCGAGTTGAATTGACGTGCCACATGAGTAGTAGAGTTTTTATGGTAGAGAGATTTCTTCGTCTGGCTAGCTACCAGCCTCAATGATAATTTGCCTAGTTAACAGCATTGTTGTGTTCCGATAGTCATATATGTGAGAGCCAGAAGTATTCTGGGCGTGCAGGGTTCACGACATGCGGCTTCATTGTCATTTCATCAAGTGAATTTAAGGTCAAATGTCACCCCTAATAAAGTCTGCAGAATCACTTTTTACACTCGGCTTAGATGAGGAAAAATTTCGTATAATGGGTAACTCCTATAATTGGAGAGCCATTAGAAGTTCGTTCATAGCCGATAAATAACGGATTAACTATTTTTTCGGTTATGTGCTAACACTAGATCTCGATTTCACCTGATGTTAAGTGACAATGAGGCCGTAGCTATTGAAGCCTGTTCGCTTAAAATACTTCCGACTCTTACATGTGTCTGGCGGAACACTGCAATGCTGTTATGGCGGCAAATTGACAGTGAGTGTGAGAGCTAGCCGGTTTCAAAAAACCCTTCCACCATCCGAAAGTAAAGCGCGAAAGGTTCTTAGGAAAAGAGAATAAAAAAATATCACATCCTTTGTACTCACAAAATACATCGGAGAAACTGAAGATCGTTTCTTTAACAATTCTGATCTTTGGAAACGAAGAAAACATTATTCTCAGTCGACTCGAAGACGGTTCGGGTGTGAAGTACTCGCGATCCTTCCGATATATGTCGGTCTCGCAGCTGCTGAGACAGGCGCAGTCCTTCGGGTTCCTCGGTAAGTGTTCTTTAGACCTAAACTTTGTGAACGTCTCATTTGTAACCGACAGCGCCATGATCTCTCTCTTGTATTTAACAAAACAAACTAACTCGGATAGCTTGCACGTTCGTTCGCCAACTGAAGTGTATGGAATAAAGTAGAGATTACTAAAAGTGAAAAAAAAAAACAAACGACTGTCTCCGTTGCACAATGGATTACACGCTTGCCTTGTAATGCAAACGTCCCGTGTTCGATTCCCGGGCCGTATAAGTGTTGATATAGATAGCGTTTTTCAAACTCGCCTTGCTAGCTACCACCCTCAAAGTCAATCTGCCGACATAATAACATTGCTGAGTTCCGGCAGTCATACATTTGGGAGCCTGGTGTATTCTGAGCTTCGCTATCTACTGCCTCATTGTCACTTAACGTCAAGTGAAATCGAGGTCAAGTGTTATCACATAACCGATAAAAAAAATGTCAACAGATATCAGTGGTAGCCAGCGGTATTTCCGGACCGATTCGATTTCGGGACCTTTAAAAAAAGAGCCTCCCTTCTTAAGATCGCAATACAGCTGCGTCTGCCCGAGTGTTGCGGCTATCTATGGGCGACGGTGATCACTCTCGATCACGAGAACCGGTTCTCCTTTGCCTACTGTCATTATGAAAAAGTAGTACTTAAATGTTTTGTAATGTTCTATAATCTTCATTCTCGGGGAGCACCATAGTATGTATAGTATATATTTATAGGTCTGAATTAAACACTTAAGTGATCATCCGTTGCAGCATCTCCTGACATGATTACATAATTATGAAATTTGAAGGAACGTAAAATATATATAAACATTAACACTTCTTGATTGTTCATCACAGGCTTCAATCAACACTCGAACTAACAACCGGTCAAAACAGGCGGTTGCATAAATTGTTTACGATACATTTTGTTTTAAATGTCGTTTAATAAATTTGATGAAAACTATTTTGCTTTATTATAAATTTCATGTATATAATTTTCCGATTTTTTTTTCTGTATCTAGTTCCTAAAAATAGATATATTAAAAATAGTGGTAGTTGTAGTAATGAATAAATAATCCTAATCCAAATAAATAAATTATTATAAATAAGCAAACAGGAAAGAAGTACAAACTAAATATACCGCATCTCTACCTGTATTTGTGTTCGTTATCTTTTTTAATTCTTGATTTAAAATATTAAATTTTATAACCGTTTTAAAGCATACACATCAGCCATTTCACAATATTCTCACCGGTGCTTTTCACAGACGACCGGCGAGGAAGCTTCAATGGGTAGAAATTCGAAATAATCCAGACTTCGTATATAGAATTCATGAAATGTGGATCCTAAACGATTAATTCGAGAAGTGTTAAGTACAACATACATATGTAGATTCCGACTGCCTCAATAACAATCTGCCGCAATAACATTGTTCCGACAATGGCACATATGAGAGCCGCAGTGTTCTTGACGAGAAAGTTTCGTTACCGACTTTTTAAGTTATTTATGACCAATTGTAAATTGTATATAAAATTATTAACCTATCGCCGATTAGAAAAATATAAAAGTACCCAATTATCCAAATGTTTTTGTTTATACCTGTAACCTTATAAAAATGTGGAACGCAACCGCAAAGTTTTGTAATAAGTTTTATACGGCATTCTATCAAACAGTTATTGTACGAATAAACTGGATATCTCGTACTAATTGGTTCGTCGATAAACCTGAAACAGTACAACAGAAACTAAAGTGAAATTAAAAACAAGCGGTTATTTTTTTAATCTGTCTTTAGAAGTTACTAGAGAGTATAAAGTTGTTTTTTTATTAGCACAGTGCAAAACAGGTTTTTCTATGAAACACAATAAGTAAAAAAACAGCTACTTTACACGGAAATTCTTTGTGAATAGGTCAGTCTTCAAATAGAATTTCCTTGTTCCAGGTAAAATGTTTATTACGTTTATGTAATTGACAAAGAATAATATTACATTTTTGCCGTACTGTTGATTTTTATAGTTTAATTGTTACATTATGTTGCAAAAACTTACGATATTTTTACCATGTATTTAAAAAGACAATAAAATAAAATGTTCGTAAAGTATACATGTATGTAACAAGTTCTATTTGGCATTGTCTAGTATTAGTTCACATTCTCCCTATAAATTTATATATCTTGTTCAAATTTTCGAACGTTAAAATTTACTTTTATTCATCCATTCGATTTCAAATACATTGTTAAACTTATAGTGGATGACATTTTGATATAGTTTTTCAAATATTAATTCTTTAAATAAAAAATTGCAAGGGTGTTTGCTGCCTTTTTTGCCATTTAATATTGTCATTCACTTATGTACTCGTATGTACACATTTTCATGTTAATAGTATTTTTTAATAAAAATTACTATTTTTTTTCTTTTTGTCCTAAACAAAAAATTGCGATTAATTCTTCTTTTATTACTTATTTTTATTGTTATCGATAGTTGCGGAGAGAAACATTCTTGTACAATAAATACTATTTTTAATACAATCATTTACCCGTATTTATTTATTTTACTTAAGATGTAAAATAGCCAGCAGAGAGTATTAAAAGGGTCTTAGAAGCAGATATTTATTAGTAATTCAAAATATTTGGTAATACCACTAGAGATAATTTCAATAAGGAAGTTTTAAGTACTTTAATTTATATGTTGTATTTTAATTATTTTTCAATATGATCTATTAATTTAATGCATATTTTTATTGACACATTAATAGGACAGGGATCAGAATTTAATGTGATTTTAATTTGATTGTTGTTGATATTAAGACGTAATATAGATCATATAATTGTATAATTATTACCTGCATTTTCGGACATTTATCGACGCGGAACGGAGCTCTTTCGAAGTTTTTGTGCTCCAAATTTGAAATCCGTACGTCATGTAGCCTTCGGTGTCCACAGTGTAAAATGGAAATGTGCTAAGGATTGGCTCATTGGGACTGTGAATGTAAATCTACAACAAAGGTTTAATGATCGTAGGCAAACCATAATCTAAGACACTAGTAAACGACAATATAGAAAATTATTTTTTTGTTTTACGGTATTATTTCATCTCCATTTTGGTCTAATTATAAATGGTAGGTAGTGCGTTGTGGCCTTCGTGACAACACGTGTACTGAGTATATAATATATTGTCGCTAATTGTTGGTAATGACGTACTATGTGAATGAATGGACAAATAATATAATTAATCCATCTATCTATATCTTGCAGTAGTTTTAATACAGATTGTAGTGCAGATTGGTGTCTTTTAAACAAAAACTTCAAAGTACTATAGCACCTCCATTCTTCGTCTCTATATAATAGAGTGAAAACATTATGAAAAACGCTTTAGCTAATTAAACTAATAACTGATTGGAGAGCTATATTAAGTTATACATAAAAACTTTTCTTCGATCATCAATGAAAAGCAGAATTTCTTTTACGACAGAATTGTTCAATTGTTTGATAGCTGTTAGTTACGGTGCCAGAGACAAAGAGGCGCTTTATATTTTTAACTGCCGTCCTCTAGCGCCGGATAGACTGCCGATGAAATGATTGGATTTTTATTACAAACATGAGCAATGACGTCGTCGTTAACAATTTGAACGTAGAAGTCCATGTCGAAGGCGGTTAGCTCCAAACTGCTTTTCACGTAGCGAAGATCACTTTTGTCGTATTTCCTTTAAAAAAAGATTTTAAAAATTACCGTAAATCGCAAAAAAAAAATTATTATTGTGGTAATTTAAGTCTTGAAACCCCTTTATTCGACATGCCCTAACACTTGACCTCAATTTCACACGATATTAAGTATCAATGACGCCGCAGGTGAAGCCTGCTCGATCGTAACACTCGGGCTCTCAGGCGTACGACTGTCGGAACTGAGCAATGCTATTATGACGGCAGATTGATATTGAATGTAGTAGCTGGCCAGGCGGGTGCGGACAAACCCTACCACCGTGTGGTTTCCACTACTTGCGTAGCTCTGGAATAGATCGGGGGACATGCACGATGCTAGGGAATCTGTAAATCACTGGGTTTCGGAGGCATACTCTTACTCACAAGGGATCGTCAAATATGGCAACATTAGAATTGATGACGTGGCACATCCCCATTTCGGTCATAGCTGATTGTGCAGTAAGAGAATAGTTGAAGTTTGTAGAAAGACCACGCTGGTCGAATTTGTTGAACAGGTTTGCGGCAGTTTTCGCGTAATCGTTGGGACTAATGGGCTGAAAATAAATTACTTTCTGTTATTACGTAAGTTATATTTGATACGTATTCATCTGATGGAACTTGGATATGAACTAGATGCAGGTAAGTCTTCAGAATATTTTTTTCCGCTGTCTCCGTGGCGCAATGATTTACTCGCTTGCTTTGTAATGCAGAGGGGTCCGGATTTCGATTCCCGAGCCGCAAGAGTAGTGGAATCCGAATGGTGGTTGGAGTTCAAACCCGTCTGGGTAGCTACTACGCTCAATGTCAATCTACTGCTACAACAGCATTGCTCTGTTCCGGCAATTGACATGTGAGAGCGAGAAGTATTCTGGTCGAAGACACTTCACCATCTACAGCCTCATGGTCACTTAACATCAGGTGAAATCGGGGCCACGTGTTAGGTCATAAATAATAAAAATAGAAAATAGCGACGATACATTATTGGTAATATATACATAATACATTACCAATAGTAGAATAATTTTAGTCAGAATGATAATTTTTTTTTAGTGAACGTTTATAAAATTAGTATTATTTTGTATAACATTATTTACTAGGTCACGTATATCGTAAAATCTTGACTATATAATTCACACGTGTATAGTAAACACAGTGTGTCAGTTTTACTTACCAAAATATAGGAGAAAGTACGGTACTATAGTCAACATTTTACGACAGGACTTTGAAATACGAAACCTCGGGGAAACACCGTCGGTCATAAAGGTCATCTTAATTTTTACGGTCCAAAATTGGGAAGAAATTGCGCA
>DWQX01002802.1:0-20166 GCA_018245475.1 Pharmacophagus antenor
CATGAGTTTACATCGTTAAAATAATGTATCAACATATTTCACAAGTTTGAATAAAACTTGTCATATTTTCTATAATTTTTTAAAAATTATTAAAACATTGTTGTAAAGAATGTAACCTAACAAAATAATAAAACAGTATTACCCTTTGTAATATCTATACAAAATTACTAATTTCATTTATATACTAAATCGATTACACAGATAGAGCTTATAGATAGTAAATTCATTTATTGTCAGTGTATTACTGACATATTGTCAAATGAGAATTTAACATTAAAAATATTTTTTTTCGCTCGTAAGAAGCAATACTACTGTTAAAGGATATCACAAATTCGAAAAAGGATTTAGCGTCTTAAAATTGACGTGCTCCAAACTGATTGGTTTCATTTGAAAACAAAATATGAAGATCAATATTTATTCAAAGTTGTTATTTCTATATTTTTTTTTCCTGAAACAATGAAATTCTATAACCCGTGACGTAAATATACTTTTTTCACTTAAAAAATCAAAACTCTTCTTAAATGTTAACTTTATGTCACAACTATTTTCAAGTGTCTCCTAATTCTAAAAACAACGATGTTGTTAATCACTACAGTAAAAAGAAATTCGTCTTTGGCCTTTTAATTTTGTTTTTGGTAGCGATTTTATGGGTGGTTTCATCAGAATTGACTAAGGTAAATTTAAATTATTCTTAATTTTTACTAAATAAAAGATTTGTGCAATTTATATTTGTTAAAAAAATTATGAATGAAAATTTTTATTTGTTACAGTACATTTACATTGAAAAGAAATTTGAAAGACCATTTGTCGTTACCTACATCCGCTGTTCATTATTATTTGTTTATCTGATTGTACTATGCTTTGCACCTCCTACTAGGGATCCATGTAGGCCTGCAGATTATACAGTAATTATGAAACTATACATTTTTAATTATTAAAGTTGCTATATTATATACTTAAATTATTGCTCAATCTGTATAATATCTTGTTTTAAGCAATTATTGGAGCCTTCAGCAGAAACTGATGATGGCAACTACTACACAGAGTCCACTAGTAGTTTGGTAAGTTAAAAATGTTAATTTAAGATAATTTGCACTTATATTTTTATGTCATTTTGTATTGTATGCATGTCTTTTAGAAAGAAAAATTAATGTGAAAACATTTTTTTGCACACTGACATTTGTTTGTTATTTTATTGACCACAACTCAATAGTAGTATAAAGTTAATTGCTATACAGCTGCTTTACAAAATATTATATGCTTAAAGACCGAAGTTTTGTTATTCTTAAAATCTGGTAATATTTGTATTGACATTGCTGACAGTTATCTGGTGAAACACTCTGTCATGACATATTATTATAAATTGGTTCTGTTATTTTTCATAACTACATCTTTGCATCTAGACATAACTTAGTTTTTTTGTTGTTTTTGTTATTTTAGTAATTAACCATAAAATACACTTAAAACATCTAATTATTTTCCTCAAAAGTTTTTAGGGCTTCTAATTTGTTACAGATAAATTTTATATTGTGCCTGGTCACAGATTCATGAGGTTTGATTGTTGTTAAGTTGGTGAAAATAAAAAAGGAGATTATCTGGAGTACTAGTTGCCAATATTTGGTCATTTACAAATAAATTTTCTTTCCTCACATGCTGACATGATTTATTAACACATTATTGACTGGTGACGAAAAAGAAATTATCTCATATTTTGTGTTTTTCTCAATAAATTGTTTACTGCACAAGTTTTTATTTTCTTTAAAAATGAATGTGTAAAATTAAAGAACTGTATAATCATTTGAAAATTTGTCTCCCAATAGGCTTCAGCTACAAAAGTCAGAAAAAGAGCTAAATGTGGGTAAGCGGCGTCTACAAAAAGCCTAAAAGGCTACCGGTCGATAAAGTGTCGACACATAAAACATGGTTTTGTTTATAAATTCTATATTTTAAATTTATCAATTTTTCAGGGAGATTCTACATTTGTGCCTGTCAGAGCTGGAGAAACTACAGACAGTGATGATACAGCTCCAAGAGCAGTTAGATTTAACAAAGTTGCTGAGGTAATTTTATGTTTCTTGAAATTGTTGGTCTGCAGGAATGCCACCCTACATTCCTGTTCTATATGCCACCATACTGAAGCTATTAAGTGTATTAAAATCAGTCCATCCATTTCTGAGAATAAATGGTACAAATAGACAGGTTGAAAAAAAAATAAATACTGGTATATGTATCACATAACTATTCTTAATCGTAAACAATAAATAGCTGAGTGTGAGTGGGTTTCGCAATGCGAAGGGTTCTGCACAGTATAAATAAAGTTTGTAGATGGGGCAGACAAAAAGTTGTCCATGCTTATAACTAACATCAGCCTCCCACATTTTAAAAAAATTAAATAAAATTAATTGACACTCAATATATGGAACTGTATTAAGTAATGAAATTATTTTGTATTGGTATTTTTTGTAACTATTATATTTTTATTATTTGTTACTGTTGTGGCAATAGCTATACACAATCTGTGAAAATTTCAACTTTCTACCAATTACGGTTCGTGAGTTACAACCCAGTGATAGACATACAGATAGAGGAACGGCGGAGTCTCAGTAATAAGGTTCCGATTATCCGAAACTCTAAAAAATTAAGTACAAGATTTTTATGACATAACCTTAAACTAACTTGCACACAAGTCATTGAGTAAAGTGTTCTGGCAATCTGTGTAGGTGCGCGTGATGTCGGCGGCGATGGCCGGCGAGGCGCTGCTGGCGCGCCTCTCCTGGGCAGCGTCGGTCCGCGCCTCGGAGCACGCGCAGCGCCGCGCGGCCGCCGCCGCTACTAAGCGACATCTGCGACTTGCATTGCTTTTTTGTGTCCCGGTTCGTAAATCATTAATTTATTTATTCTTTAATTTACACAGAAATAAAAATGACAATGATTAACGCAAGTAAATGTATGAATATATGAACATATGCGATATTAACTCTAAAAGTTTCCAGCGAACCCTGGTAAAAAAAAATGGGAGCAGAAATTTGTCTATATATCCATACATTTTATCAAAAAAGTTTAAAAACAAAAAGTTCTTCGTTATTAGATAAATAATTTTACCGAAAATTAAACTATAATATAATCTTGCACAAAATAACAAGAAAATCTTGCAATATACTGACCTTAAAAGGTTACTGACACGACTTTCGCGATTTAATGTAAACATTCTCATTGCAGTGGTTCATATCTAATTATTTGTACCGGCTAAGCTTGCTGCACACGTCTCCCGGTTCGGCCATCGTGTACACCTCTACAGCTAGTGCGCTCGCTCTCTCATTGGGTGCTGTTTTTGCGCAATCGCCCATTGACCGTTTCACTTTATCTAAATCTGTCGCCGTAATACTTACTGCAACTGGACTTGTAAGTATTTTTATTTATTTTTGTTTGTTTTACTTGTTAGTGTTTATGAAATAGATAGCTATATTGCATGGTGGTGGTACGTGTATCGGACGTCATCGCTCCCTCTAAAACTAGGCTCAATAAAAAGGGATCGCACTATTGTACCAGTATCAGGGATTATTTCTTACGATTGTGTCATAACTCCAACCACTATTTTATTGTTTATAAAACTTGTTCCCCTGTTATATTTAGACAGGGCCTAGTCACATCTTAATTTCTTATAATTATTTCTCGTTCGCATTCTTTCGTTCTCATTTCTCCCTTTCATACATATCCATTATCTATCATACCACATTCCACTTCCATCTTTCAAACATTGGGTTTAAATAAGGATTTATTTCTTTCATTATATTTCTCATATCTACTTAATCTTATATTTTTATTTCACAGATTTATTTTTTATTTATGGCAGATATTCTCTATTTCTACCTTTACATTTCTACATTTTACTTATTTTTACATCTTTTCATTAATTATATCTATATTACTACTTAAGGAATGGTCATTTTAAATTATTGTCACTTTACTCCACAGTAGTAAAACTTTGTTGCTGGGATTATATAATTCTTGAAAACATTCTGATCAGTGTATACATATTGTTATAGCCCCATGAGCACTTCAACCTTGTTGGATTTTTTTGCCAAAAAATCAATGTGGAGATCCTTGATAGAGATCTCTATTCAGCATGTCACTTAATGATGAAGAATATGTTTATTAAATACCATATCAATTAAATTAAATCAGTTCATGATTTTTTAGACCTATTAGTTATACTAATGTTTTAATCAATATCAATAATAGACACAACTAATTTGCTTCCCAATATTCTGTCAGATGGTTCTAGGTTTATCTGAGACACATCAAACAAATTGGACAGCGGTGTTATCAGCATTGGGCGCATCTATTTGCTATGCAATACATTTACTATTATTCCGACATGAAATGAGGAAAGGTGATGGCATCAATTCGGTTCTTCTCATTGGTAAGAATGATTGAAGGATTTTTATCATCTTGCCTAACCACATACCAATCTAGAGTATGATGGATAACATTCAATTAATTAAGTTCATACTTCACACACTAAGTTAACTGTTAATGATTAAGTGTAATAACGATTATAATTAAAAATGACAAAGTTTTCACTATTTGTGATCTCACTAACTAATGTCAATAAGTGGACTTACTACATAAAATTATCCACTGACTGTATTGAACTCGCCCACAATTAGTTCAGCAGTTGAGCTGTGGACTTTTAAACCAGCCAAAAAGCCTAACTTACTACATTAACAATGTGAACTGAAATAGATAACTCACTTTAAACTACGAAGAAAGAAAGAAACGTATGAAAAAGCACACCAAAAATTTTACTATACAATGGACTTGCCTTAAAAGCTTGCCATTGTTTACAACCAGTCTTCTGTAATGAATTCAGCCGTCTATAATTTCTTGTATTCTAGGTGTAGTTGGTAGTGCGTGTGGATGCGTAGCTTGGGCAATGGGTGGGGTTTTGGCGGTTACTGGCGTAGAGAAAGCAGAATTTCCACCACCAAAAATATGGAGTTGGCTAATATTGGATGCCGTGCTAGGGCCACTGCTACTTGACTCATTGTGGATCTGGTAATTTTTATTTAAAATCACGTATAAAATCTTATACCGAATAAATATCCATATTGAACCATAATTTACTTGTACTAATTTTATTAATAGGGGTAGGACCCTCACCTCTTCTAAAACAGCCACTTGTATGCTGGCACTTAGTATACCTCTCAGTGCTTGCATTGAAATGTGGCGCGGCACAGGCGGCACAGACGCGTGGCGGTTTTTAGCCGCGCTGTTCGTGAGCGCGGGCTGGGTTGCTGCCGCCGTCGATCTGCCCCGTGTGACGACACCCTTAGATTGGATCACGACCCGTTGGAAAGCCACTCAAGGCTTCTCGTAAGTACTTTTACGTGTATTTAAAAACATCCGACATTATGTTCCTACTGGGTCACACTCAATACTTTCTCCTACAATTAAGAGTCAAAACCGTAATGTGTAAAAAAGTCACACGTCCTCGAAAATTGTTGTATCGAAATCAAACTTACACATATGTGTAATAAAGTAACGCACTAACTATCAGTCACTTCTTAATTCATTTATTAATATCTGCAGCAAACTATTCATGTATATATAACATAATATTAATTTAAAGTCCAAATATAGCACCAATGACTAGTAGATGATTTCAAAATAAGTTTACAGTTGATTCAAAGCTGCAGAAGCTGATGATGTAGATGGTTTTGACGTAATGCTTACAAAACTTTGTTATATATAATGAAAATGAATAACATACCATATGTAAAATTATTTTTTATGCAATTTCAGTACTATTTGTATATAATTTGAGATTACCAAATGTTTGTATTTCTTAAAACTTTTCTTCGTTTTCAAGTGCTATAAGAAACATCGCTGAATTGGATGAACAATCTGAAGCTTTAATGTCAGCGGATGACCCCACGTAACAGTTTTAGAAACACTTCCTTGTCACAATTTGGTTCAACGTTTTAAGCACAGGAGGTTTGACGTGTGAATGAACACATTCTTTTATTCCTAGTCTATTTTATATAGCATTTATAAAAAAAATAATAAACTAAGCGTAAATGGCACCTGTTTGGTAATATTATTTATATGAAAACATTTTTTCGCCTACAATTCGCCATTAATTTGTAAACAAAGATCATTCCAAAACAGTTATGTTTGTTAATATGTGTTACTGCAATATTTATAATCATAGTAAAGTTCATAAAGTATTTAACGTTTATGCGTATTTCTATTTGATAGTGACCTAGAACTTTGAATAATGACTGTATTCTAATTCATACACACACATATATATACATAAAAAATCGAGCTGTTCTTACAAAAATAATGTATTAACATTACTCTGTTCCCCATAAAAAATCTTTTTTTACTTATGATAATAACATTTTTACTGACTGTTTTTGTGTAACTTTTACGTGTTTAGCTCGTATATATCAGAGAGTATAAAGGTACGGTTCACACTTGCTTATCCAAAAAGAAAAACGTTAAAAATGTTTGTAGCAGCGATTTTGTAGATAACGAACGTAGTCAACAAGGAAATAAAAAATTAAATCACTGTAAAAGTTTATATAATTATAATATAAGCCCACTTATCTACTTCTGTTTGCCTATTTTAACGTTGACTAAAATATGAGGACCAACTTTTAAGAAGAAAGAAACTTGAAATCTATTCTTGCATTAGTACAGCTGCTAAGTGACAAAATGATAGGAAAGATCTTTTGCCTGTTGCATTACTTATTTCCTTAATATTGTTTACACACGGGCAGTTCATTTACTTACGAAGGGCGATTAAGTAAATGCCCAAAGTAATTAAGAAAGTTTTATGAGAATGTATATTGAACAAAAAGTTTATGATTTTTTTACATTCATTCAAATTCATTCGTAGATAATAAAAAAATTGATACTCTTTAAAATATTTAGCGAAATCATTGGGTTTTAATTGGTATTACTGTTGTGTTAAGTGGTAACCTAAGACAACATACTATAAAAACTATTTTCCACCGACAGTAATACTAATTGGTTTTAATTTAGTCAATTTTCTTTTTTTTTTTTGGAGGACAACACTTCTCAGAAATGGTTCCGAAAAATTTTTTATAATATGTAGGATATATAAAAGAACATTGATTTTGCAAAGGGTTACAATTTTTATTTAAACTTTTTGTTTTTTTAGTTTCTTTTTATTTGTTCTAATTTTGTGATTTTTTATTCTGTGGTTCATTTAGTTTTATCCTTTTTAATATTTATACTTTTCAATGACAAAATGTAAAATTTATAAATATATTGCAACCTATTCTAAAACTTGAAAAATGAAATTTTTTATGAAATATTTATCGGTAGGCCATACTATTGCAAAATAATCAACTTTGCGTGAAAGTTTGCCACTTTTAATATTATTTTTTGTTCCCGATCTGAATTCAAGTTAATTTGCTGTTCAAAAAAAAATTTTATTTCCAGTATAAGTATTGTATAAGTTTTTTAATGCAATAGGTTTTATACTATTGACCTCTTCACTTCATTTTTAATAATATTTTTTTAAATATTAAAAAAAAAGCAATTTCTGTACTATGCTTTTCATTTTGGTTTATGTTAATGTAGTAGTTTATATGTATTTAAGAGATTCATAATACCAATTGATATTGTGTTAAATAAAATATAAGTTTTATAGAAAAAAAGAGTATATTAAATTTCAAATTATAAGATTTTCTCTTTCGTCTAACAACAGACCAAACTAAGTTGAATTTTTACAACTTTTCATAGTCATTACTAGTATTATAGTCAATTTATGATTTGTCTTCTAATGGCACATTAATTAAAAAAAATTTACAGAATCCCAAAGAACTTTTTACATCTATAAAAATATAAAAAATTTACTTATGACTTGTTTTTGGTATTATTGTTTTCACAAGAAAATCCATTGAATATTTTTTTATAGTTAATATACGATAACTTACTACTTTGAAGCCATGATCGTACACACATGTATTACTTAAATTAATTGCAATTATTGGAATCCTAAAAAATATTTCAACCATATGTAATGCTATTACTAGAGAATCGATTTATCAATTCTTAATCATGATAATATTCCACAGCAGCGCTACTAAGGTATGACATTGACGTTTTGTAATTTTATCTATGCTTCAACCTCTTGCTCATCCAAGTGTTAATATTAATTATAACCTAAACATAAAACAAGGCGAACAACTGTTAATACTATGTCATCATGTCCCATGTAATAAAGGCCAGTTTTAAACAGATAACCCCAATTACAAAATACTTGTTCAGCCATGTAACAAATATCCATTTACAAATTACTCGAGAATACACCAATAAAGTTACAGCTACAAATAATATTTATAATGACTTTACTGACTGGGAAACGTTAAGTAAAAAAAAGAAGATCAGCAAAGCTATGAAAGCATATCTAGAAAGAGCTCGAGAACATGACGAATTTATGAAAAAACAGCAGTTCGAATATAATATCGGCAAAAGGCACCTTGCAAATATGATGGGCGAAGATCCTGAAACCTTTACCCAAAAAGATGTTGATCGTGCAATCGAATATTTGTTTCCAAGTGGTATTTATGATCCAGCTGCACGCCCTCTTATGAAACCACCGGAGGAAGTGTTTCCTGCACGTAAGGCTGCCGAGTTTGATGAAGCTGGTAGACCACATCATTTTTTGTTTTATACCGGCAAACCGAATTTTTTTAAGCTTTTGTATGATGCTGCCGAAAACATAAAACTTTTACAACAGTATGAAGACAAAGTAATAAGAAAAAAAGAGACACCACATCCTAATGGAGTGTTAAATTTAAATAACACTTTATGGTTGACCAAAGAACAACTTGAGCAACATTTAGTGGAAAAACTTACTGATTTAGAATATGAAAACTTTAAATTAGTAATGGAGAGACTTGTCACCTTGCCATATTCATATAGAATCAAAGATTTCATTGATAAGTACAGAAAGCCGTTAATGTCCCAGAAATTTGCTTTAGAGATACCAAATCCAAATTACGACGATGAAGGGCGGGCATATGTCACAACATATGAATGTTTAAGAAAAAAAGCAAGAGGTGATGTAACCATTCGGTCTCCTGGTACTGGGATAATTACTATAAATGGAAAAGATATAACATACTTTAATGATATTCAGTCCAAAGAACAAGTTATTTTTCCACTGATTTTTACTAGTATGCAAAATAAAGTTGACATTGAATGCCATATTGAGGGAGGTGGACCATCAGGACAGGCTGGAGCTATAAGATGGGGAATTGCATGGGGCCTACGCAGTTTTGTTGACAAAAGTATGTTAGAAGCAATGCAAGTGGCTGGCTTATTGACAAGAGATCACAGAAGGCGTGAACGTAAGAAGCCAGGTCAACCTGGTGCCAGGAAAAAACCAACTTGGAAGAGGAGATAATTATAAACTTAAGTTTTATTTAGCAAATGTAGTCATAATAACAATAAAACAAGTGGTTGTTGTTTATATTTAATAATAAAGTATACACAAAAAGCTATCTTCTTTTCATATTGGATTTTTTCATAGTCTTCTTTCTTCCCCCAATTTTCTTCTGGAACATATGTACATTTCGCTCTCTATTGTATATTCTTTTCTTCATAATTGTTTTTAGTCCCCGTCTTTCTTTCTGCCCTTCACTATCTTCAAATTTATTGAAGAAAATTAAGCCATCTGAAATATTTAAAAAACAACGTTAAAAAACTTTTCTCAATTTACAGATTTCACATAGTCCTTACATACTCAATGAACTTGAAGTATTGCATTTTCAAATTAACAGCACAATATAAAAAATTATTAAACAATATATCATCTGTAAAGTAATTAGTGCTATAGGAGAAAAAGTTTACATAAATTATTACCTTTTAGCCTGTGATCATTTAACGAAAAAAATAAATTTTCCCTCCAAACAGCTTTAGATTCTGAATTTTCTAGTGCACTAGGTAAAGTGTCTTTTTTTTCTTTATCTTCGTCTTCTGTGTCTGATGAATCATATACAAATGGATTTTTTCCACTTGTATTTAAAGGGTTGTTAGGTTTTTTGTCTTTTTTCTTAATCTGTGTTGTATATTCCGAGCTTTGTTCTTGTTCTACGAAATAAATTATATTAATTTATATCTGCAATATACAACTAGAATGTTAAAAAAGTCGTGACAATATAGTCTTTCTCTAATTAAAATAAAAAAAGATATTGACAATCAGTTTTCTCTTCACCTTTATCATTTTCTTTAGCAAATAAATTTTTCAAACTGAAAGTACTAGGGTTGGCCATTGCTTCTTTTAATGTTTCACTGACTTTATAAAACTGTTCTTTAGATTCTTCAACTTTTTCAACAACCATTTTGTTTTTAGTACAGTCTTCTGTCCTAATTTCAGAGTTCTTTTTTTTTCCTTTTTTAGGTGCAGGTGGTAAATTTGTGGGTGCCAAGAACTTTGCATGATCTGATTGCATTGGATCATATCTTAACACGCCTAGCTTAGGTCTGAAATATGTTCAGCTTTATGACAATATTTTTATTTTAAAAAGAACACCAATTTAATGTGCACATTATAAAATATAAGTTATAATAATTAACAAAGATAATAATACTTAGTTCAAAACTATTTAGCTAAAAATGATGTTAATGATACTTATAGACTGAGGAATTTCTAAATACTTTAAATTGATTCAAATTGCGAAATGAAATAGTTTAGGCATTATAGATCTTTTATTAAATGTATCTTATGACAGACTACATTCCGCTATATCTAAATTCAGTTAGTTAATCATTCTATAGAAAACACAAGCAAAGAATAAGTTATGTAAATGGACAATAAAATTAACAAAAAGGACATTAATAAAAAAAGTTTTTAAGTGGCAATTTAATAAAAATAAATCTGAACCCATTAAGAATGTGGTCATACATGCTCTTGCCAATATTACTTTGGTATATATATGACTACCATGATAAAACAATGCTGTTAAGATGGCAGACTGACATTGACAGTGATGGTAGCTAGCCAGGCATGTTCGAACAACACTAGAATGATCCAGACTCCACTACTCATGTAGCACTAGAATAAAATCTGGGGTCCTCCAAAGCCATAATGTTACAAAGCCACAGGAAGCAGAAAAAATATATATAACAATTTTAAATTACTTTTTTCTGTCAGTAGAATCTGAATTGCCTGTTTTAATAGAAACTCCAAGGATGTCTTGCAAAATAAACATTTGTTTTAATTTTTCATCACTTTGTCCTATATCAATGCCTTCCTCCTCATTAATATCTTTGTCTTCTTTCTCATGAGATGGGTCATCAATAAATCTTTCATCTAATGTAAAACGTTTATCAGATTTATAACGAGACTGTAAGTCTAAAATCTGTAATTAATAAAAAAAGACATAAAAACATTATAATTATCAAATATTTATGCAATTTATCAGTAAAAAAATTACCTTTTGACCCTTTTCTCCTTCAAATTGTTTTTTGATTTCAAAACTCACTACATTGTCACTGTCTTCTTCATCAAATAAACTCAACTTTCCATTTACTTCATTTTGCAGTATCTTCTCTTTATTATTAGACAAAAAACTGGCATATTCAATATTATCCTCAGTATCAGAAAATATAACTTTTTTATTAGATACCTTATCCTTCAAACAAAAAATAAAGAAAAATTAAAATACTGGGAAAATTGTATTATGTTAAAATAATTAAATGAGAAAAGTCCAACATTACTCACTATTCCAATGAATCCAGTTTTTATTATCATTTTTTTCTCTTTAAATTCTTGCCTCTTTCTTTTCAATGACTCTAACCTCTTTTGCTCTGAATTTAATTTCTTGAGATTGTCAGCAAAGTTTCCATTTTTTTCACAAAATACATTATTATGTAGATGAGATTTAATTTTAACATCTTCATCATTTTTTCGTGTACATTTTTGCTCATTGTTATCTTTGTTTGATTGACATACAACATCAATTTTCGTTTTTTGGTGATTCAATTTAGTGCTGAAGTTAATAAAAGATTTCTCCTCTGGGACATGACCGAATTGTCTTTTCTAAGTTATAAATAATAATGAACTGTTAATGTTTAATCATTTAATAGCATTATTCCCACTGTATAATATTATAGGTTAAGCTTATCCTCAAAACTAATAATTAACCACAAAATCATTTAATATGGTAATTCATAAAGAATGAATATTAATGATAGTGAAACAATAAACGTTAATAAGGACAGTAATGAAAAATAAATTACACAAACAATTGTACCTTTTCCTCATCTACTTGTCTAGCTAGTTCTCTTTCTCGTTGTAATCTTTCTAAGAAACTTTCCCTTGCTCGTGTTACATACAACCTCTGTCCTTCAAAATCTTTATTTGCGATATCTTTTATACCTTAAAATCATAAAATTATTACGTTATCAATGTCGAATAGTTCCTATAGCAGTATTAAAATGATACAAATTTGGTAAATTCTCGATACATACTTAATCTAAATTTAGTATATTTTAGCATACTTACAGGACTCGATGTAGTAATTTGAAGTGGACAAGGTTATGAATGCAAACCGTTTTACATCATTTTCCGTTGCTTTATTTTTCAATTCTAAATTAACAATGTCCCCATAGGTTGAAAATGCGCTACGTAAATCATCATCGGTTAAATGCTCTGGTATGTTACCCACAAATAAACGTGTATGCGACATGTTCTTAGTTTATGCAACGCAATGGGAATTAACATCACATGTTAATCAGATAAACACAACTAAAAATATGACAATCCGCCAAATTGTGACAGCTGTCGTTTTATATATATATGGCAAGAAGATGTAACTATTTGAGGTGATCAGAAGAGAGGCCAAAATTAATGTATGAATATACATAAACATTACAATTTTACGTAATTGCTAATTATAAAATGAGATATATTCGTAAATTTTTTTTAGGAGACATACATAGATATGAGTAGGAAGAGAAATATTCAAGGAAATTAAAGAGTTATAGAAGGAAGAATGATCGTACAGGAGGCAAGAAAAAAATATATGGTCTATATTTCCCTCCCCTCACCACACTCGCAAGTATCAATATTTAATACACCAAGTCGGGCTAAATGTCTAGGAATACACATTTGTCCAATTCCCATGCGACTTATAGTGGAAATTATTAATTTATTTGAATCAATAAATAATAAACCAAGGTTTCATTGGGATTGTTGGTTGAATTTTATAATAGTACCATCACTTATACTGTCCAGTCACTGCCCAAACTTTATTCCATGCTTCAAAGAGAAATCTCTTCGGTAACGACAGTCATGACATTAGCTAATGTATGGATACATATATCCACATTGCACCGCATCCTTTACCAAACTGTCAGCTTTCTCATTTCCTTGGATTCCACGATGGCTTGGGATTCAAGCAAAAGTCACCAAGTAACCTAAACTGATACATTCAGCTGATTTTAAAAATGAAAGGAAAAAATGGAACTATTGTACAAAGAATATTTATTTAAACATTGCAGAGAACTCATTGAATCAGTAATAATTATAGATTCATGCAGCATCATTAATATAATGTATTCTAATGCTTTTAGGAAACCAAAAAAAAAAAACGGAAGACTCAGGCGATAACTTTATTTTTTGTATAATCTTATATTGAACGTGATATATTCCAACTCCAACACAACTAAGAGTCGAAGAGTCGGATTCAGAGCCATCAGTAAAAATGTAATGCCAATTATGCCACTCATTATCGAAATTAAATCTAAAGTTAACATTTGATTCTACAATGTTCTTATGGATTCATTTATTGTAATTTATATGCAGTTTGATCAAAAGGCACTGGAAGTTATATACATAAAGCGGTAATACTGGAGACTGAAAAATATGGATAGACATTAAAATGAATTTACGGTAACCTATAATTAAATAAGCTAGTGATCTATTTTGCAGAATGATGACGTACGTATCCGATCGTTCAAAGTTTTTAACTTGTTAATTAATGGATGTTTACTGAACTGCCTTATACTGAATAAAAATCTATCAGATAAATATTGCCTTCTGATCTTGAGGGGAGCTTAATTTAAATTAAACAGTTGTCAATGTTTTCAAAAATATATCTTTGTTCTAGTAATGACACAATAAAATTAATTAAAGCGTCAGGAATACCAAGTTTGAAAAGATTATTTTGTAGTATCGTGATAACCGTGTTGTCGTATGCTGAAGGAATATCAAAAAACGCAGCAACATCATGTTGATTATCCGAAAAAGCGATATTGATATCTGAAGTTAGTATAGAGATGTTTTAAATGGCGCTCTTCGCCCTACGAAATCCGAATTGCCTATTCGATAGAAATCTGTCATGTTCTATATACCACTCTGGCCGTTTTTTAATTAAATGCTCTGATATTTTACAAAGACAGTAAACAGACGATAAAGCAACGTCTATATGATGATACCTCAATTAATGATTTATTTGGCTTTAAAATATGTATAATTTCTTGCGGTTTTCAAGATCGAGGAATGTTCCAAGATATTAACATTGAATTTATTTGGTCTAGATAATATTTTAAAGTTGTTTCTGATAGATGTTATAAAAAGGAATATGGGATCCCGTCAATTCTTGGCGCGGAATCTTTAACACATGATGCCATTGAGTTCTAAATAAATGGAGATCCTACTAAAGAACTATAATTGTAATCTATAAGGGAGATAACAGACGGTGTACTTTTAATATACACCGGAGCCCTAAATCTATGAGTTAATTCCTTAGGAATAACGGTTGATTGTTTTTTGAAAGCTGATCGAAAACGTTTAATATCTTACCACACTTCACTAGGAGAAGTATTAGGGGATAATGATAAATGAAAAGATTTCCACCACGGTGGAAATGGAAGTTTTGAACTTTTAGTGGATTTATGCAGGAAAGTATCATCAGCAGCTTCATTTAATATTTTAGTCAGATGTTCAGAACAAGACTCTTCATTACCTGCATGAATATCAGGTAGATCTTTAATGCCGACTTCAACCTTTTATTTAAATTTATCTCAGTATTGTTCAATCGAGGCTTTTTTTCTTATTAATCGTACTCTTTTAATAAGAACTGTGATTAGGAGAAAGTGGTCACTTCAAAATGAATTTGCCAGAAGACGCCATGACATATATGTCGTTAATCCTGGCGAGCAAAGAGAAAGATCTATCGATCTGAGATTTTTATTCGCTCTCGTACGACGTGTGTGGTCACCTGTATTAAGTGTGCATAAAATGTACGTATCTATAAGATCTAAAAGTTGCTCGCCACTACTATTAGAGATACTACTTACCCAATATCCGGTGGTGGGAATTGAAATCATCAACAATCAATAAAGGTGTAGAAATTGACCTTATTTAATTTTGTAAATAGTATAAGTAGATATAGAATTATATGATATGTAAATGGACAGAATAGAAATACTTTTATTTAAATAAATTCTAACACTGTTTATGTATTTATTACTATGGGATGGTAAAACCAAACGTATGCACTGGGCTGATTTTTTAATAAGTATACCAGCACCACCATACCCATCAATTCTGTCATCTCGAACACAAACAGCCTGGAATACCAAAAGTAATATTCGGCTTTAGCCAAGTTCCATTAAGAAACACTATTATAGGATTTTAATTAAATATGATAAATTAAATCAGTCTTTTTAGTAGTTATACTTCTGCAGTTCCATTGAATTATTTTGGGAACTCAATGTCGATGTTGATACTATCAATTAACTTATGTAATGTGGCAACTTTGGACGGTTTCAATGTATTATTTTTTGATAAAGTCTTAATTAAAGAAGTGATTATATTCATTATTTCCGATTCATCAGTGCTATTAGGGGATTCTTGATAACCACAAACATTTTCAGGAGCAAGAATTCGAGTTTCCCTATTTATAGCATCATAAGCAATTCTATCAAATCCCTTGTCTGTCATCTCTGTCCCCTTTCCATATGGTTTAGATACATATGGGTTAAGTTTGCTTGCTTCATTGTATGAAATGTTATTTTGAGCCATACTAACTTTAATATCTTTCTAACGATTATATTCTGGACAGATCTTATTAGTGGCGTAGTGAAACCCTGAATACATTAAACATGATGCACAATCTTCCTCAACAGAACAAAAATCGCCTGTGTGGTCCTGACCACATTTGTAGCGTCTGAGTTTGGAACGACAAATTTTAATAAAATCATTAGCATCCTGAGGAGTTGAAAACGCTACAACACAGCGATATCTACCTATTTTTTTAACACTTCCAGATACTATTTTTAATATTATAGTTTTTTTCAAATGTACCAAAGATAATTGGATGTAATGTTGATACATACCTAGGAAATGACTCCAGTCTCTGAACATGGACAATATAAGGAAGGGGAATCACTTGATATTCAGAACGTACAACTGACAAAGTAGATTGTTCAATCATATTATTATTATAATTTTTAAAGGTCTCTTTATGAGAAATTTTTATTAGACTCAGTAGAAATATTCTCATGTTTCCTCCGTCTGCGCTTTTTAGGAGTGATATTCACCCAATTCTCTAATTGTAAATAATAATTATTATTAATAGTTGAAATTGTTACATAGCTACTTCAGAACCAAGTTGGTAACTCGGTCTTGAAGTAGTGGGATCAGGAGGGTCGTTCATCGAGCCCGCCAAAATTTTTTTTTTACATCTTATAAAATTAAATAGACTTTCCAATAGAAAACAACTATCTACTCTAACTTACAAGTTTATAAATAGATAACAAATGATTTATACAAATCCAAACTCAATTGAACATCAAATTTCAAAATTATTTTTAAGTTCAATCTCAATAAATACACTCGGCTCATTCAAAGATTCCCGCGCTTTTTCCAGATGTTGTTTGTAAGTTAAAGAAACAAATGTAATAAAAATTAAGTAAAATACAGTTAAAACATCGATATAAGCATTAAAACAAACATTTTTAAAAATTCTATCTATCGGTCGATTGGTGCTCGCATCAACGATTTACGACTGAACGGATTTTTTCTCAAAATTTCTATTATTATTACTTATTATCCCGACAAATACATAACAACATTTTTACAGAAGTAAGAATCAGTTTGCCTGGTACGTTTGACAGATTTATAATGTTTAATAAAAAAATTTAATTCTGTGGAAACTTGAAAATATTGACCCAAATGATTTGTTCAAAGAAAACATTTCACTAAAATGGACTTCACTGGTTGTCGTTCACAAAATGTTAAATGATAAAAAGGCCCAAAATTATAGCGACAGACCACACTTGGGCTGTTGTGGTGGTATTATGACAATATGAGGATAACAAGTAGCCTGCCGTTTTATGGTGCAAACTCTATAACATATAAGGCCCTCACGTCGATCTTAAATCCCGCGTGACAAGGCAAGCGATTGACCGCTGCCGCAGCCACGGAATCTGCGCTTTTAGTGCCGAACAAAAGAGTTTATGCCTAGGAAAAAGAGGACTTAATTTATCTTAATTTTATGTATACTATTTATAACAAATCATATACTTTGCAATTCCCATATATTTCGCTACAGGAAAAATAACTTTGAATAACAAAAAATAAAGATATTCAAAGGTACGTAGGAAGTGACCGACGTATCATTCTCCTATCTTATTTTCAATTGTCAAAAACAAAAATGTTTGACAAAAGCGATAAATAATAGCTATAACAAAAATGATGTTTTTAGACGGTCACTAGCTCGATACATATTCCTCTCGACAACGAGCAAGGAAAAACTACTTGGTATTACATCTTTGCCGTTTGGCACCGGCGTAGAATAGTGCCAACCCATCACTTCTCGCGGGTGTCGTAAAAGGCGACTAAGGGAGAATGAGGGGATGGGCAGCAGCGTCCCCTCATGTATATGTGACACTACCACATCACTGCAATCGCCAACCCGCCTGCCAAGCGTGGCAAATACGGCAAAACCCCCCACGAGTAAAGAAAAAAACGGCCGCCGGTCCCCGGGGTCCCCGCTAGTCCTGGCCATGGTAGCAGTCATGGTAATGGTGGGGCAGGGGGTGCTAAAAATCTCCGGCAGAGATCCGGCTACCACCAAGGACAACTTTTGGCCCTTGCAACATACAACACGCGCACATTGCGAAACGACGAAAAGATAGCTGAAATGGAGGAAGAATTAAGCAAGCTACACTGTGATATTGTGAGACTATCTGAAGTCCGAAGAGAGAGAGAGGACTCGATAACACTCCGATCCGGTAACTTTCTATATTTCCGGGAGGACGACCATCAGTCCCAGGGCGGTGTTGGTTTTATTGTCCACAAGTCACTCACCAACAGCATTGTCAAAATCGGTAGTGTGTCGACCGGAGGTGCATACCTGATACTCAAAATGACCGAAAGGTATTCACTGACGATCATTCAGGTTTACACGCACCGACCTCATTACACACCGACGAAGAGCTCGAGGTATTGTATGAGGATATTTCCCAGAGCCATACATGCCAATAAAACTCACTACACCGTGGTTATGGGCGACTTTAACGTGAAACTGGGTAGGCGAGGAGATGGTGAGCTGAGAGTAGGGACTTTTGGCATTCGACAACGGAACCCCCGAGGTCAAAGACTTGCTGACTTCATGGAAAAGGAGGGATTCTATATGATGAACTCCTTCATCAAGAAGCGTGAACACCGCAAGTGGACATGGGTGAGTCCCGACGGCGCAACGCGAAACGGGATAGACTTCATTTTGTAGACGAAACGGCATATTTTCAATGATGTCTCTGTGATAAACACAGTCAAAACTGGAAGCGATCACCGGCTAAGAGGCACATTGAATATCAACATAAAGCTGGATAGGTCCAAACTAATGAAGTCTACGCTTCGTGCAGGACCTGTTCAAGTTCAGAACACCAAGAGCTTTCAGCTCGAATTGCACAACCGCTTCGAATACCTAGGAGAGTGCGAAGATGTGGACGACTACAGCAGCAGGATTGTGGAAACTGTCCAGACGGTTGGGGAAAACACTTTTAAAGCCCACCAAACCAGCAAACCCAACAAAATCTCAGACTCGATACTCAGGCTAATGGAGAAAAGACGAGGAATGATTCTGCGGTCCTCGGATAACGTAGTCCAATACAGGCAGCTAAATAGACAGATCTCTGACTCGCTACCTTCGCGGGCACAATATCAGCACCGTCACAGAGGCTATTAAGCGCAACAAAGTTTCCATGGTGTTCGCGAGGGATCTGTCATTTGGGCAAAGCCACTTGACTAAACTCAAGTCCGAGGACGGTAGAATCGTGTCTTCAAAACCTGAGCTCTTAAGAGAAATCAAGATGTTCTACGGACAGTTATTCACATGGACACAATCTGCCAGCAATATAGCAAAAGACCCAAGAGCCAAACTAACCTGACACTACACCGAAGACATCCCGGACGTTAGCCTGTACGAAATTAGTATGGCTCTTAAACAGCTCAAAAACAACAAGGCACCAGGTGATGACGGAATAATAGCAGAGCTTATTTAAAGCCGGTGAAAAACCGATACTGAAAGCTCTTCAGAAGCTGTTTAATTCTGTCATCCTCAAGGGAAAAACGCCCTAGGCATGGCACAGAAGTGTGGTGGTGCTCTTCTTCAAGAAGGGTGATAAAACTGTTGAAGAACTATAGACCCGTCTCACTTCTGAGCCATGTTCATGAGCTGTTTTCCAGTCTCGCACGCAGGCTAGACGACTTCCGGCCTTCCGAACAAGCCGGTTTCCGTAAAGGCTTTAGTACCATAAACCATATACATACGCTTCAGCGGGTCATACAAAAGACCGAGGAGTACAACCTGCCTCTATGCTTAGCGTTTGTCGAGTATGAAAAAGCCTTAGATTCGATCGAAGCCTGGGCAATGCTACGATCTCTCCAGAGGTGCAAAGTTGACTATCGGTACATCGAGGTGTTAAAGAGCTTATACGAAAACGCCACCATGTCCGTCCATCTTCAGAATCAAAGCTCTGAGCCCATTCCACTTCAGCGAGGTGTAAGACAGGGAGACGTCATATCTCTGATACTGTTTTCCGCTGCTTTGGAGGACGTGTTCAAGCTTCTGGACTGGAGGGAACATGGCATTAACATCAACGGCGAAT
>DWQX01002803.1:0-20159 GCA_018245475.1 Pharmacophagus antenor
GAGAGTATGACCATCTGCCAGAAGTTGCTTTTTACATGGTAGGACCCATTGAGGAAGTAGTAGCTAAAGCTGAAACTCTAGCAAAGAATGCTTAAATGTATAGATGTGTATTGATGAGAATGTAACATTATTTCTTATTAAATTTAGTTATATCTAAATGTTGTTTTATTGTAATCTTGTTGTTTATGAAAAGGAAACTATTTGTGTATGCTAATATTTTTATTTTTTAAAAAATATTTGCTTAATTTTTATGAGGTGAAATTGATATATTTTTAAGAGATGTAAAATTTCATTAGTACATATTCATTAATTTACCATATATACTCAATTAACTTTTATACTGTTTTTTGTCATAACATCAACTACTCATAATAATAATTTCTATATTATTAAAAACATGTTGAACCAAACTATATTGGTGACAATTTTTGCACTATTACATACAATAAGTGATCTGAATGAGTTTTTCTGTCACTATTTTGTTTTATGTTTTGTTATGTAAATATTTAATAAACCAAACCAGTTTTAGTTTTTTCAGTTAGGAAATAACATTTACTATAGGTGTGATGATTTCAAAATCTGAAGGGTACTGCATGCAATTGTGAATTATAGTAACAAAGTGTCATATTGAATATATCAATTATGGAGCCTAGTACTTGTAAAATCATACACTTTAGTTAAAGTAACGGTTTATTAAATGGAGAATTAATTTCTGAATATTTTTTATAGTCTTTTTGGTTTTCTAAAATGTATTAATAGTAAGATTTTATATTCAGAAGTATAGAAAAGAATTTTGCATATTTCAGAAAAATAATTAAAAATTGACTGGAAGTACAGAAGTATTGATCGCTTAGTTGAAAAGTCCGCTGAGCGTTCAAATATTTTCAGTCGTGTTTGTTTTTTAACCGATGAAGAGATTTTCTATTTAGCGATTTTTTTATGTGTAACTATAACTTTTATGGAATGATTTGATTTTAACAGTATTTTTCTAAATTAAAAAGATTATCTCCCATGTAATAAATTTAAAAGTCTCGTACTAAGAGCGAGAAAATAGAAAAGCATGAAAAAACGCCTTAATCTATTAGTTTTAGAATTTGCGATTGTTATCATTTGTTGTTGTAAACTCAATTTTTTCTGAGACCTTTATGCTAATTTTGGAAAAACTTTTAATCAGTCAATCTATATTTATAAAATACAGAGTAGTAATTACTTGATTTTTTTTAAATTTCACCTCCAAGGGAGATGGGGTTTAAAGTTTCAATGTAAAATTTTATTCTTCAAGTCAATAATCACGGAAATTGGTACTCTTACCAAAGATGGATTAGTCTTAATATTAAACAAAAAAGAGAAATGAGCGGCTCATTTATATAATAATAAATTTCGCATCTATACATAATTTAGTTTCAGTGTATGTATGTATGACGGCGTGAAGTAATTTGTGTACGTTTGGATATGCACCATGATTTCATCAATAAGACACGAGGTGGCGACGGTCTCAATTCTGATTACAATAATATAAATAGGAAGTTGATTAATCAGACTTACTATAATATAAACCTGTTCAATAGGGCAACATCTCGTTATTGTGGTATGAATCACGTCTCAATCCTTATGTTACTATTATTTACTTTTTATCCTGTAATATTATTAAATATTATCGTATATGGTCATACCCGTGTAATTCATTTTTGATCAAAAATAAATGATAAGTTGACATGACACGAGTAAGGCGTAAAGGGATTGAATTTAATTAATGCCATTTCTATAAAAGCTTATTTATTTTATTATTTTTCTACCTACCTATCTATGTAGTAGGGTCAAGCTGTACAATATAACTAAAAGTTACTTCAACATAAATACTATGTTGCGTAAAAAAGCTACAGAATACAACAAATTAATCAATAGTAGAATTTAAAATACAATCTTCAGGAGCAGACCCATCGTTGTTAAGAATTGTCTGCTCCGAATTCTGAGGCACTAGTTCATTTGGACTACTGTCAGAAACTTTGTTCAGTTCTTCATACTCAAGTAATAATGGTTTTTCTTTTTCTTCATTAATTTTCTTATCTTTACAATCTGCGTTCTTATTATTGTTTATATTTTCAGTGATATCAATACTATCTGCATTGGTCAAAGATATTGACGGACGTGTTACAGCGCAATCTACTTGAGGTACCGGCACAACGAGCACTTGATCAGATGATTTCTCTTCTTTCGAAAAATTAGTTTTATTTGGATCTTTCAATTTAATAGTCTGGAATTTCAACGGCGTTGTAATTTTCTGTGTGCCATCTATATTCCTGTTTATGGGCTTTATGACAAGAATTTTTGTTTTCATTCGAGCTTTAGATAGATCCGTCATATTTTTATTTAAAACTGGATTATTGATGACATCTAACGTTTGCCGTAATTTAATAGGAACTATTGTAGGGATGTTAAGATTTGATTTGGTAGTTTCACATCCAGTACTGACTATTGGTTTTTGTTTATTTGTTTCATTATCAACTATATTATTTACTACATTTTTGACCTCTTTTAGAGATATGCTTGGTTCAATTATTTTTGAATTATGTGTTTCATCTGATAATGTTTTATTTTGTTTACTATCTTTAACTGGACTTTCTTTAGATTCTGATTGCTCTTTATTTAAGATTTTAATTTCTTTAGGGTCATCATCAACAGAATCTTTTTTAGGGGATGTTTTGTCACTTTTGGAAACTTTTGGTAACATAGGACGAACAAAAACATTTACAGGACGCTGTTCCTTGTGGCCAATATTAATAGTAAAACTGGAAATTTTCATAAGTGCTGCTGAATTTTGAACAGCCTTTTTGGATGAAGTAAAAAGTGCTCCAAAACATTCCTTATTTGCGATTTCATAAGTGTTCTGATTGTCTAACTGTATTTTCTTTTTACTTAGATAAGATTTTGTGTTTGTTGCTGATTGGGAATCTCGATAACCTTGAGCTTCTTTTTTAAGTAATTTCGATAAATCATAAACGAAATCTTCATTTTTAGGCGTAGTCCTTTTTCGGATCGGTCTACGGGAACGGACTAAACTTGTTTCTTCAATAATTTGCTTCTTGGCTATCTTTTCATCTAAGTCATCCATATCTGAAGAGTTTTCTTCGATATTTTTCAGATTAACGTTTTCTATTTCAGAAACAATTTCTTTTTCTATGATTGTATCATTACATTTTTTATCAACACTTTCATCTGAAACATAAGAAATATTGTAATAAAAGTTGATAATAGACTATCATATATTATTTAATCAGTTTAATATAATTTTAACAGACCATTTATAATAACTTCCTTCTTCTTCTTAGCGATGTTTCTAAGATTTTTCATTTTACGTTTTTTAGCTCCAACTTCTATGCGGGTGCTACTTGACGAGCTATCGTCTGATATACGACTCGAATCACTTGAACATCGACTAGGCCGTCTTGAATCAGGACTAGTTCCATTTGTCTCGTTTATTAGTTCTATAGGCTCGCTTAACTCTAAGGCCTCGTTAGCGTCGACTGCTTTTACAGTACTAAAGTAAAAATCGGTGTCACCCTTTAACTTATGAACAATCTTTACATGTTCCGGTAATTTCTCAAAGTTGTAATGTTTGAAATTGCACAATTTACATGCGTAACGTAACCATTTGTAGTGACCAGCCATATGATCGTATAATTCTTGTAAATGGTTATGTTTAATATCACATTTTTTACACAGTAGTTTATCTATGTCTGTATCAGGCTGCAGTCTAGCTTTCAACGCTGCTAAATTATTTTTTTCGGCCTGCTGCGCGAATGGTAGCTTAGGTATAAATTGTTCTAAATTATTAAGAATATTTCTTTCGTTTATTATTTCTTGAGGAGTAGGACTAGTTGTATCCATACATTCTTCTTGGTTGTTGTTGAGGATAGGCTCAAGCGCTGTTTCTTCTTTTTGAAAATCGTTAGAAGTTTTGGACGTCAGTTCAACTTCTTCTCTAAAGAGTTTATTATCTAAAATATGTAAAATAATGACGTTTATGCTTAGTATTTGTATTTCATATTAAATTATAAAACATTATTTTCACGGCTTGTAAAAAAGTATTTATTTCATTTATTCAATTAACTTTAGGTACTGGAAACTGCTTGTAAGCAAAAATCTACTTGTATTAATTAATAAATTGTAATAAGTTAAAATATTTATTAGTTACCATTTGCATCCGTTGTTTTAGTAGGAAGGCTCAAACCGGCTGGGCCTTTGTTGTAATCTTTACGTATTTGGATCTCTATCTTTTTAGTGTCGGCGCGGCGTGCGAGTGCTCGCGATCGCGGTTGACATGTGTGCGTGTGTGCAGCGAGCGCGGCACGACGCTCAAACGTGCGCCCGCAGCCTCCGCATCGCGGGATTTCCCCGTCACCTTCCATGTTATCCATCCAAGCCTGTAAAATATAATTAAGCGTCTATTACATACATTTATATTCATAGTGAAATATTGGCCATACAAAAAACGTACTTTAAATATTCGGGTTATTAAAATTTAATTTTTTTTATTATAAAACCAACAAACCGGTTTTTATATAGATAAGATAAATAATGTTTATGTTTGCGACTCTTGATAGTGTCTGTTGGTATTATTAATATTTCTTTATATATATTTCGCTTGATGATTTTTTTTTGTGGCGAGGGATAACCAAAATTATTTTGCGAAAAGCACTCGAAATTTTAAATCGAATAAATAATCTTATTAGATATGATTATTTAAAAACAATGTACCTGATTTTCCTGATCCAATCTCTCCTCTTCAGTGATCTTCTGCTGTGTAGATGTTTTAATATTATTTTTGCGTTTTTCGTAGTAAGCAGGTGGGTTGTTCATTCTAAATGCTTTCGCTTGTATTGATTCACGCAATCTTCTAATTTGAGCAGCTGTTTTTCTACAAAATAACCATTTTTTTTTAATATAAGACGGCTTATTATAGATTTAAATAAAAATGTATATTCGCCGTAATAGGATGCTTAATAATAACAAGTCATATCAAACATTTTACATTTGTGCATTAATAATAAGGATAAACTTTTTTTTTTTCATTTTACATTTGATGTACATTACTGATATGGGTGTACATTTGAGGGTTGATATGATTTTAAATTAATGAAAATATAATCTATCTAAAACGAATTTACTAAATAAAAGAACAAATTGAATAAATAACAATTCAAGTGATTTAATTTAAGTCTTTGTGTAACTAATTCTTTAATTAATTGCTTAAAGTGTATTTGAGAAAAGTTGTAAGCAAAAATTTATTCATAAAGTAGCTTATGGTAATAAATCGACAATACCAAATACATAAAGTTGACTTTCAATTGGAATTACCTATGCACTTTAAACAGATGTCTGTACACACTCCATGATGTTGAAAATATATCCAAGCAATCAGGACAGGGGAAAACCAATCGACTTTCCAAATGCTTGTACTTCATGTGAAACTTCAGAGTTTTTTGTGTAGAAAATTGTAAGTCACCTGTAAAAATTATACGCACACCTCATTTATAAATATAAAATTTTTAAAAGAGATATAGTTGTTTGGTTTAGTTGAATATTAAGTAAAGATATCATTTGGGGAGACAGGAATGGATTGCCTGTTTATTTTATTTCTTCTTTTTTTTTATTGCCTATTTAAAAAAATATATAAATTGTAATAACTATCTGACTTCACTACTGAGGTAGTCCATATTTTAAAAAAAATTATGAAAGGATGCTTCCATAAGCATCCATTAAATTTTTTTTTTTTACTAACTTTCACGCACTCTCCCAGTCACCTCTGCTCAACCCTATGGTAGATATTTATAACTTTTGTTCACAAGGTGAAATTGACTTTAATAAAGGTTAAAAATTCCTAGTCGAAAAATATGAAAATATATTTATTTCTTTCAAACGAATCAGTTTTGTCGAGTTATTTATTGTCGCTTATAATAAGAACTTATTTTTAAAATAAAAACAATATATTAACAACTTATTTTAGTGAGTACCACTCATACTTACATATTTTACACTTAAGTATATCTATGTCCCCATTCTCATCATCGTCACTAATTTGTATAACATTCTCAGATTCTAAATTGGAACTCGTCGTTTCTAATGAGGTTTGTACCTTAAATTTCCCATCACTTTGTAAAACAGCCTTATTTTGCGATAGTATAGAGTCAATTTCTTTTACCTGCAAATTATGATATTTTTTAATTGACAATATAAAGACGAATACTATTATGCATTTAAAACTGTGGGACAAATATCAAATCTATGCGATGCCTGCTATGGATTGGTTAAAGAACCATTACAGAAAGGCTTTCATAGTGAAGAGTAAACCTGCTTGCTTTGTCGCACAGAAGCCCTTTTTCGATTTTGGGGCCACTCTAGAGGTAGTTTTGATTGTGCTAAAGTATCTTGGAATACTAGATAGCTACTATTCTCTTTAACTATAAGAGATAGATATAGAGAGCATTGCTGTGTTCCGGCATTCCAACTAATGTTTTAAATCGAATTTGTTATGTCTAGAAATATGTAGGAAGGCTAGGCTTAGTGTTTCTATATGTTCTTTGTTGTAGGTAGGACCTAAAAGAGTCCTAGGCGATCTCACTTAACCGTCTACGATATCATTGATTTATAACATGGCATGAAGAATAATTCAAGTGTAAGCCTTTTCAAAAATAATAAAAACAGAAATATTAAGTTAATTCTAAACAATTGTGGTTTCGGATTGTTATTACTACTAATATGTGCTACATAGAATCCGACAGAGAGAATATTTTTCAAAGATCAAAATTACAAGACGTTAAGCAATACGTCCTTTACACTAAAATAAGTTGAGTACGAAAATCACAAAAGTATTGCATTTATTATTCTCAATATGTAACCAGGGGCTATATGACGCCGAAAAGCCTAGCTTACCCAAATAAAGCGATCCGATTAATATTATTAAGTCGTAAGTAAATATGATTTGAGTAGATATAATATTATATAGTATAGTTTTCTATGTAAATGTGTATTTAAGTATTGGGACTGGACTTATGAACATGCTAGTGTATATGTAATTCCCATTATTTAACTTCACTAATTGCAGTGTACTAAAAGTTAAATAATAATTCCTTCAATTTTAGCTAGCAGCTAAATATATAAGGACTTTAAATACAGAATACATTTTTTATTGAAATGGATTACAAAATGACAAGCAACATAGCAAAAAAATTACAATTTTTGTATATTATGATATATATTCGTATAAATTAAGCTACTGTGTGTTGAACTTGTATCACTGTGGTACTAATATGGAAGAACAATATTATACAAAGTTTATATTTCATATGTACATAAATCCAAACCTGGACAAGTAATTTTTTTAGCAAATATAGCTGCAGCAGCCGCTGCGCTAGTTCTTTTCCTTAATATTTCCTTATGAATTTTTAACCCACCTTGTTTTTAACTAACCACATTTGCAAAAACGTACAATACATTAAACACACTATGCATAGAAATTAATTTTTTTACGAACGTCGAATGAATATACATTAATTAAATATTGTGAAAACAAAAATATTTCAATTTTGGATTAAAACTGACTTAACATTAAGTAATAATTGGTTCACATGTTAGGCAGGAATCAAAATTACATAATTGTTTGCCTTTTCCATGTCAACATTACCATTTAATATCTTCATTATTCCAATAGATTATGCATAGATTATCAGAATTTCTATCTTGGTCTATTTTGTAAATATATACAAAAACTTTTTCACTTGTGGTCATAGGTTTAATATAACAATTTTTTTTACCTTAAGATAACACTCCATAATGGTGTTTATTTATATTTAATAGGTTTAGTACAAGGATATTTTAATATCTCATAAACATAGTGTTTATGAGATATTTTATTTTATGAGATATATTTACATAAGACCGAATAGATTTTTTTTTATAAAGAACAACATTAACAAACATACCTGCGAACGGATATCACACTGAACTTCATCATTAATGTTAACATTTTGGAATACAGCAACTGACGTCTTTGGAATCTTCTGGAGTATAATTTCTTGCTCATCATTGATTGTGTTTCTAACACCTTTATTTAAAACAATTTTTTCTATAATTTCTGTTAAATCCTTTGTAAGTGGTATACGTTTATCTGTTTCTTCTGTTTCAAAACATTCTTGATTATTTTCAGATTTTAAGGATTCTTGATATTCTTCTTCCAAGCGTTTTATTTTACAAATTTCAGTAGACTTGAAAATCAAAATAATCACATACATAAATCAATAATCTTGGTATAAGTAATGACTATAATTAACTTGTTTAAATAAACTTACAGTACATGTTGGATTTATAAAGTGACTGTGTACAGATGAGTTGAATTTCTCTTTACAATATATCCGCTTGTGTGAAATAAAATTAGCTAGACTTCTGAATAAATTTCGACACACCTTACATTCATATAATAGATCACACTCAGTGGATAATAGATTCTTGAGCTGTAATGTTAAAAATGAAAATTATTTGTAACAAAAACTGAAAAGCAACAGGTAAATCATTTTTGTACTTACTTCTTCAGTAGCAAAATCAAAAATCTTTCTTGCTTGGGCAAATCCTGTTATACTTGTTAGTATAGGTTTCCTAAGCAAAGTATAATCTAAGTCTTCAGAATCTTCATTTGTTTGAGAAGCACCCTTATTAACTTTAGATCTATCTTCTTTTCCTTTTGCTTTACTATTCATCTTATTACCGGCCATTCTGTCATCTACCAGGTCAAAATAAAATAAATATTAAAAGTTCACATTACGACAATTTCCTATATTTAGTATACAGTGATGTAATAGTAGGACGAAAGGACTTTTTTATACAAAAATCAAAACCTTAATTTGCACCACTTTACAATTTGTAAATAAAAGTTATCGTTAAAGAATTTTTTGCGCCTATAAGCGTACAACTGATATATAAGATCCTTAATCATTACTCATTCTAAAGTGAGAACGATTACTTGTCTCTCAAAGGCTACGAATTTTGAATAAAGTTGTAAAAAAAAAATTAATGTAAATAAGTTAATATATTTCAATTTAAACCATATTAAAAAATATACAATCTAAATATATTTTGTTCAAAACAAGCATGGTCTGAATCGAGTATTGCCTACCAAGGAACTCTAAGCCTGCCAGTCTCTCCCTCAAATATTAATGATAACTTAAGTTCTGGCATAACATAACTTTTTGAATAATACGTTTTAAGAAACACAGAAAACTATGCACTAACTTAAATGATTCTACATACTAGAAAATTGTGGAAACTGCTAACTTGAAAATCGCAATATTTCGACCTCCATCACACCACCATGTTTAACAAATGAATGTACACCAGCCAGCCATGTACGATCTTACGGCGTATTAATAATCTGTTGTAATTTTTTTAGACATTATTTAGATAAAATCATATTTTTCAATTCACATTTATATCTTATAATTTTCGAAGTATTTTGTATAATTTATTGTAATTTTTTTGAAGTAAGGTTATTTGGATATTTGCAATGTAATGAAATTTTATTAAGGTGCAACACATATTAAAATGAAAGATTGGCAGTGGTGTTATAAGTAATAGTGTTACTGATATTAGTCTAATTATCACTTTTTTTGGGCTTTTCTAGTTATTGTAAACCAGAAACATTTTTATATGATTTTCTAGAAGATTATTATTAATTACATAATAACAAGAAGATTATAGTAAAAACAGTATAAAAATAAAAAGCTTATATTTCAGCCAATTTTTTTATTGAACATATATTTTTATAAATATATTATGGCTGCGAATGAGCCTCCCATGCCTGAACAGCAAAGAAAATGGCATAATATACGTAAAGTTCTAGAGAGATCGGGGCCCTTTTGTCATCCAGATTTCGAACCGTCTCCAGAAATATTAGATTTTCTAATGGACTCCTGTAAGATTTTGATAGTTGGAGCAGGGGGTCTTGGTTGTGAATTGCTAAAAGATTTAGCACTAATGGGTTTTAAAAAAATTCACATAGTGGATATGGATACTATCGAGTTATCCAATTTAAATAGACAATTTCTTTTCCGAAAATCTGACATAGGCATGTCGAAAGCGAAATGTGCTGCTGAATTTGTAAATAAAAGGTAAGGAAAGTTATTGTATAAAATTGTTCTAAATGTAAAAATATGCTACAACTATAACATTATAATGCAACATGAGTGTTTAAACTTATTAACCCTTTGCGCTCGACAACTTTTTTGTTTTGATTACACTATTGCTCCATCAACTCGAACCGATTTTGTTACAAATGTCTTACAAAAATACAGTAAATTTATATAGAGATTAAAAGTCATTAATGTTATATTTAAATATAATCTATATACATCTAGAAATACCATTTCTTCCCTGCATTTCAAAATGTGGCGCAAAACATGGTGCTTGAGAGGTGCTGCTCGACTGCAAAGGGTTAATTTTTAATTGGTTGTTAAATTTTTGGTATAGATATATGATATTTTTACAGGATTCCTGGGTGTGAAACCATTGCACATCATTGTGCTATTCAGGATCTAGATGAAGGATTCTATCGCCAATTTCATATTATAGTTTGTGGCCTTGATTCAATTGTTGCTAGACGATGGCTTAATGGAATGTTAATGTCTTTACTGCAATATAATGATGACAGTAAAGTGTTTACCTATTAAATAATTTTATGAATTAATGTTCTTACTGAATTACTTTATTAATTTATATTTATTTAATAGACTTAAGTACATATTTTGTTTTATTTGTTTTAGGAAGTTTAGATCAAAGCAGTGTCATCCCTTTAGTCGATGGTGGAACTGAAGGTTTTAAGGGTAATGCAAGAGTTATTTTACCAGGAATGAGCGCTTGCATAGAATGTACTCTGGATCTTTATCCTCCACAAAAAACTTTTCCTTTGTGCACTATTGCTAACACACCAAGGTACGATTTTGAATGTCTATAAATTTATGTAAATGCTTAACAGATGGGAGATCTGTGTTAAAATTCTCTTCAAAAGATTTAATGTAAATAATGTGTGCGAATTAATATAGGAGTACTGAATATAATGTTTTATGTTATATACTTATCTGTGGGTCCTTTTCTATTTCTTAATTTATTAATTATTCTTAACTTATTAATTGCATGAAGGTACTTAAATGAGTTTGTTTACAATCTTGATGAGTTTTCATAAAAACTGATTAGAATATCTGTCTAGTAAGTAACAATAGAAAAATATTGATCCAGGTGACCCAATTGTTATGTGTTAAAAGTATAGAATATATAGAATATTTATATCTTCATTATTTTACTAATTTTAATTATTTAACAATATTTTAATTTTTATTTATTTTAGACTACCAGAACATTGTGTTGAATATATTAAAGTAATCCAGTGGGCCAAAGAAAACCCTTGGGGTCCTTCAACCACATTGGATGGCGATGATCCTCAACATGTAGCTTGGGTATTTGAAAAAGCCCAAGAAAGGGCTATGAAATATGGTATAACATCTGTTACATATAGACTGACTCAGGGTGTATTGAAAAATATCATTCCTGCTGTTGCGAGCACAAATGCTGCAATAGCTGCTACATGTGCAACAGAGGTACATTATTAATTTTGAAAAATATATAAGAAAGTCTTAGAGTTTTATTTTGATTTTAAGCTTTTAAAAGATTATAAGGTGCTTATGCAATGTTATAATAATTTATAAACCAATTTTTTACTACTACTTATCTCATTTAAATCTGTCCTGTTAAGTCTTATTATGCGGTGAAATGTTTTGTTAATTATTTATATTATAATTGGAATTAATATTGATTGAATTACTTATTTAGTAAAGTTTTTAATGTATTATGTTTCCAAAATTATTTGTAATTCATGCTATTTGTAAGATAATTCATATCTGTTTAAAATATTTAAAAACGTAATTTTTTTTTAATATACATATAGGTATTTAAATTGGCATCATCTTGTTGCACTAACATGAACAATTACATGGTGATGAATATGGCGGATGGAGTGTATACTTACACATTTAGTGCTGAAAGAAAGCCCGACTGTGTTGCTTGTAGTAACACAACTCGTGTAATGGAAGTGGAACCCAATTCAATTCTAATGGATATTTATGAAAAATTAAAAGAAGATTCCAGTTTTTTGATGAAAAATCCAGGTAATACTTAGATTGGTCTACTATTAAGAACAACAATAATTATTTATGCATCTCAATGCATATACTGTATTGTAACAAATAAAGAGTTTGAACAAAAGCTGTCAAGAGCTCAGTGAGCTTCTATGTAAAGAAAAAAACAAACGAAACAAAAAAGAAGAAAAACATTATTTATGTACAAGTTTAGTGATTTAAAACTTGACATGTTATAAGATTGTATAAAAAAGTGGTATTGATTTCTTTTTGACATTAATAATTATTTTATCTAGATATGTTTCATAATTTTTTTTAGGTATTACAACAGTTATTAATGGACGCAATAAAACTTTATATATGCCTTCAATTAAAAGCATAGAGGAAAGAACTAGAGACAATTTAAAGAAGAAAATTACAGAGTTAGGCCTATTTAATGGAGGAGAAATACTGGTTGCTGATATTACAACACCAAACACAGTTTCTGTTAAATTGAAATTTGCTGAAAATATTGATATTGATATGTCTAGATAATGTGTTTTCTTGAGTTAATATTTGAAAATATTTATTAGGGGTGGATAATTAAAAGGATTGTCTGAAAAGTGGATACTGAATTTTTTCTTTTTTTTTTGGGATGATGCTTTTATGTGTTGTTTTTACAGTGACAAATGGCAGATCGTGTTGTATTTAACATTGATTTAAACATGCCGGCTTCGCCGCTTTATTACAGGATCATGGAAATGCTTGCTTATATCTGTATTCACACCAGCGGTAGTTGTAAAATGCAGCCTCTTATGGGAGGTAAACTGTCCTTTTTCCTTCTCTAGAAAGGCACGTGGAAACACACAAGTACGACTTCTTACTCATCCTCTTATACCATTACCGTTGATATTGCAGTGAATATTAAAAAAATAGCTATACATTTCATCATGTTAAAACAATATTAGAATAGTACCAAAACACTTAAAAACTAATACTTATAACATATATTTACATCCACTGTTTTGTTTTTAAAATAAAATAATTAAATATTTGCATGTCTCCCAGGTGCAATGATTTACCCGCTTGCCTTGTAACGTGGAAGCTTTGGGTTCGATTCCCGTGTAACAGGAGTAGTGGAATTTGGATGGTGGGGTAGTGTTTTCTGAATCTTCCTGGCTAGCTACCACCTTTAATTTCAATCTGCTGCTAGAAAAGTATCGCTTTGTTCCGGCAGTCGTACATTTTAGTTTATTTTGAATGAACACGCTTCATCATCTATGGCTTCTCTTAACATCGGTTGAAATTGAAGTCAACAACCGATAAAAAACTAATTGACAAACTTTTTTTTTATAGAAGATAAATACAGGTTTTTCTAGAATCTGTCTCTATATGTATGAAAAAAATATCCATGCTAATATTTGTTCGCTGGTTTCTTTATCTGGAATTGGCTATATTGGCTATATCATTTGGTATAAAAATATTTTTATTAGGATCTGTGGTAATAAAATTATTAGAAGTATATGCAAATATTTATGAAATAAATTATACCGTTTGTCAAAAGGTATAACATGTTCTAATCTTTCAAGCCCAATTCTCAAATATCTTTAATGTATATAGAAAATTGGAAATAATAGTGTGTTACTCTTCCGTACAATAAAAAGGGTGCTAATAAGTTTTAATTAATTAAAATAATAGCTATTGATGGCTACTTTGATAGTTGTTTATAATTATTACGTTTTAAAATAAATATTAAAATTTATGTGATAGCTCTACGCAAAATTATGTCGGTAATAGAAATATAGGACCAATAATTATTCACACATTTAATGATGTTTTCAAACAAAGATTAGGATGGTAATCAAAAACATATGAAAGGTGAGAAGTAGTAGAAATTTTATAATAAATATGGATAACGCCTACAAGAATTTACTTGTGATTTGTTGTTTGAGCTGGCAATTCTAGTATGCGATGTTGTAAGTCACAGATTAAAAAATCGTGATGTTTTGAAGTTATGCATCTGACGTGGTACAAAAAATTTACCACCGTTGTGATAAATTGGAGTTCAATGCTTCACATATTAACAAATTAAATTTTATGTTATTTTCTCTTTTCGATAGTAAAAATACGCAGCTAAAATGTTGGACAGTTTATTTGATGATGTGAAGCGCATGAACAAGCGACAGGTATTTTTATTTAATATATCTAGATGACGTGAACAGTCTACCGGGTTTCTAAGTTTGTATTTTATTTTTCAGTTTATTTATCAAGTTCTAAGTTTTGGTATGATAGTTTCTTCCGCCCTTATGATATGGAAGGGTTTAATGGTAGTTACTGGTAGTGAAAGTCCTATCGTTGTGGTTTTATCTGGAAGCATGGAGCCAGCATTCCACAGGGGAGACCTTTTGTTTTTAACAAATTATCCTGAAGAACCTGTGCGTGTAGGAGAAATTGTCGTCTTTAAGGTTGAAGGACGTGATATTCCAATAGTGCATAGAGTGCTAAAGCTTCATGAGAAGTAAGTGTTTCCTTGTATTATACATTTTTTAATAAAAATACCTATTTCTTTATTTTTTAACGAATTATTTTCTCTGTTAGAGAATTGAATATTATTTTATCAACTGATTGTATTACCGTATTTATTACAAAAAATATAGTAGTGATTAAAATGGTCCATGCCACTAAAATTTCATTTAAAGTTTTGACCAGGAGCCTTAAATTATAACTTTAAGCTTAAAATAATTACATACAACTAAACTAAATATTAAATATATTTTAGAAAATAAAGTTTGATTTTTATGTTTCAGAAATAATGGAACTGTCAAGTTTTTAACTAAAGGAGATAATAACAGTGTGGATGATAGAGGATTGTATGCACAAGGACAGTTATGGTTAACTAAAAAAGATGTAGTTGGCCGTGCTAGAGGGTTTTTACCTTATGTTGGGATGGTAACAATTTACATGAATGAATATCCAAAATTCAAGGTATGACTTAAGTAGAGACTATTCATAATTATTTACATTCAAACCAAATTAAAAGCAAATTCTTTGTAATGTTATTGTAGCAAACCTAGCACTTGTAAAAATGGTACATAAAATTGTTTTGACATTTGTGACACTCAATAACTTCAAATAATTTTCTGCCTTGTTTCAGTTTGCTGTATTAGGTTGTTTAGCTATATATGTCTTGGTACACAGAGAGTGACAGCTTTAACTAGATCTGAAGTTTACAGTGGAAATAAACTGAGGGAGTGAATTTGACTCCACAGATGTATTTAATTTTATGAATAAATGCAGTTCTCTCTAGAGTTAAATTGTTCTTTTTTTAAAAAACCTCATTTTTCATTGACATATTTTTGTGTATGGTAAGTATTATATAGTTAGGCAAAGTATAGGAAAAAAGAAATGAAGACTAACATTTCATTTTATCAGAGGTCTGTTTATTTCAATAGTTTGTTTAAAAATTACATGCCTGGACATATATATACAAAAGCAAAATTTTAACAAATCACACTTAGAAAAGCTCAAGGCAAGCAAGTTTGGGTTTTATAAGACTATCTTGGTAGTTTCATTTCGTGTTGGTATAGAGTACAATGCTACATAGGATTTATTTATTTAAAAACTTTAATGCACAATATTTTGTATAGAAGGCTTGGTGTGAACAGGCTTTCTCTGTGTTAGATAAACGTGATTAGAATAGTTAAGTTTATTAGCTTACAACACACACACACACACAGTATTTGATTTATTTTTGCTTGTTTATAAAAAGTATCTAAATTGACGAAATGTAGATTTCGTGAACATTGGTACTTCAATACATGTTCCCTGTTAATTACTGCTAATAATTTTGTATTACTGTCAATATTTGCAGCGCTCTTATTAATGGAGTTTGTATTTTTTTCCAACCTCTAATCTTTCCAACTAGCTGGTTTTATAACAAATATTTTTCAATACTAATTGGTACTGGTATTTCACTATATGTTATGAAATTTTATGACATCACCGTTAACCACGTGTTTTTAGCAAATGTCTATAATATACAAAAAATACTTATTTAAATAATTTCTGAAAAAATCTCATGAGTGTAAGAGGTATGGAACCAACAACTTTATACTTTCAACCTCACCTTTATGTAGTACACCCTGCTGAATAATATACAGGGCTCTGGATATCTAGATTTTTAATACGGATTTTTCATATTATGTCCAGGAGTTTTCCCTGTCACAAGAAGGTTTATGTGTGTCTTTGTGAAGATAGCTTTTCAAATCAAATGAATCGTAATATGCGTATCGAAATACAGTCATTCGATGTCCGAAAACCTAGTGAACCGGATGGCATACCTGCGATTGTACTCAAGAAATGTGCAGCGGAGTTGACTTCTGTACGCACACGCCTTTTTTTTTTGTTATCGCTGGGAAATATGCATTAAGCATCCCCTCCCGCCGGGGGACGGTAGGGGTATGTGGGACTCCCGGTTACCCGATATACCCACTAAACAACACAGAGGCACTCCTGCAACGTCTTTGGTGGCCGGGAACTGGGAATCAGCAAGCCCGACCTTCCAGCTCCCCACCGGCGTCTGCCCGCCAAAGCGGCAGGCCCTTCACACCCTAACGAGGAGGGGGCTCGAGGACTACCGTGAGTGCTCGGTTATCCTCAGTCGGCTGGGTGGTGCAATGCGGGCGAGGGCGCCCCTGCCCCTGTCGCCCGCTGCTCATCACCTGGGAGGAGGAGGGTGGTCGACCACTCGCCTTTTCCTGCCCTTCTTTGGGCGAAGAAGCGGCGCGAGAGGATCCGCCTCCCGCGCGCGCTCCGCCTCCTCTTTCTGAGACAACGTACTCACAGAAGGAGGCAACCGCCATCCAAGTCTCTTCGTTCCCCACCATGGCATTCACCACGGCGGGAAGCGAGAGGTTCGGTCTGATCGCTGCGACCAGACTGCTGCGCCGCTCAGTTCACGGCACGCACACCTCCAGGGTGTGCTGTGGCGTGTCCTCCACAGTCGTGGCGCGCCGGACTTTCTTCCCTCCCGATCCGGTGAAGGTACGACCTGAAACAACCATGTCCGGAGAGCACCTGCACCAGCCGGAAGGTCAGAAAGCAGTGCGAGCGTTCCATCCACCCCTGCAGAACGGGTCCCAGCGCGTCGAGGGTTCGACGGCCGAAGACCGCGGAGGCGAGGTCCTCCGTCCAGTGACGAACGACGGTGTCCCTCGCCTCTCGCCGAACAGCCTCGCGTTCTTCAGGGGCTGGGCGCTCTCCGAGAGCCCTTAGCCTCACCGACCATTTGTACACCCTGGCCAGCACCCACGCGTCGAGTTCCCAAGTCGGGGTGCCTGCTAGAGCGCACGACGCTGCGAAGCTGACGGAGCGGTACGCCTGTGCAACCCTCTGAGCAATGGTCCTCTGGGACACCCGAATAGCTGTGGCATTCTCCATTCTATGAAGGGTCTGCCCAGATGGGCGCCCCGTACAGGGCCATGCTTTTGAGGATGCCGGCGTACAGCTGGTGGCATCGCCCTCTCATATTAGGCATGAGCCATGAGAGAGCCCCCGCTGTCTTCAGCAACCACGACTACAGCCCGAGGAAATGTGGGCTGAAACGCCACCTGCTGTCGATGGTTAGACCCATATATTTCATGTGGGGCTTCACCTCGGCCCTGACGCCTTGCACGAAGATGTGGGCGTCAGGCGGACGGCGCTGCCGAGGCCTGTGGAGGAACACGGTCTCGGTCTTCTCCAAAGCGACCCACAATCCGAGGCGGCGGATCCTGTCGGCGACCAGCGATCCGCCCGCCGAGGCCAGATTGGCCACCTCGCCGAAGTTCCCTCCCGGGCAATGAGGAGAGTGTCATCCGCGTATCAGATGACACTCGTGCCATGGAGGAGAGTTCCTCGCAACAGCCAGTCGAACCGGATGTTCCACAGGAGAGGGCCTAGGACCCACCCTTGCGGAACACCGGATATCGCCGGACCTGGCCAGCTCTATCCGCTAAGAGGACCGTTCGGTCCTCCAAGTAGCTAGCCAGGAGACCCCTCAAGTATTGGGGCACTCCGTGAAACCGGAGCGCCTCGAGGACGGTCGCATGGGGCAGGGTGTTGAAGGCGTTGGCTATGTCGAATGACACAGCCAGCACCCCCTCACCGGCATTCATGGCCTCTATACTCCGCCCTTTAAGAGAGCGAGGGCGTCTATTGTCGAACGCTCAGCTCGAATACCGTACTGAGCGTCCGACAGGTGCGGCCCGACCACCCGTAAGTGGTCCTTCAGGCGGGCTGCGATGATTCCCTCGAACATTTTGCCGACCTCATCGAGAAGAGCGATGGGTCGGTATGCCGAGAGAGAGTCCGCAGGACGTCCTTCCTTTCGGAGGAGGCACAGACGCCCCTCCTTCAACGGTTTCGGGAACCTCCTCAACGCGAGTCACGCATCGATCAGGTCCCGGAACCTCCTCCATTTCGGTTGCGGCTATTGCCACCACCCTTGCCGGGACGCCGTCTGGCCCTGGGGCCGTCTTTTTAGCACGGAGGCGAAGTATCGCCGTGCGAACCTCGACCCCAGTGAGGGAAGGCGCCTCCTGCGCCTCATGGTCCTCCTCAACTACCCTCTGAGGAGGATCCATGACTAGTGGGGTGTACATGCTGGCTCTGCACGGAAACAGGGACCGTACGACCCCATCCAGCACCACCGGCTCGAGAGTCTCCGATATGGGTGGCCCAAAGGAGCGCAGTTTGTTCCGCACCGCCTTGTATGGCCTCCCGAACGGGTCTTCATCGAGCCCCTCCAGCAGCTCCGCCTGCGCCGCTTCCTGGGCGATGAGCATTTCTGCTCTGAGGATCCGTTTCGCCTTCACTTATAAGCCGTAGAGGCGATCCTCGTTCGCCAGGGAGCGTGTTTGCCGCCGCCTGCTTCGCGTGTACTGCCTTCGGGCCGCCACACAGGCAGCTCGAAGGCCCGCCAGCCTCTCCGACCACCAGTAAACGGCGCGTCGGGGAAGCGGACGGCGAGACCTAGGCATGCTTGAATTGCACACCTCGGTCAACGAGTCCCTCAGCTGTGCAGCGGCGGCGTCCACGTCCGCGGCGTTGGTTCCAGGCGCAAGCCCGTCCTGTAGGAAAGCCGCCTCGCTCGCTGCCTCCCTGTCCAGGTGGACGATGGCCCACCGAGGGAACGGAGATCCCTTAGGATCTGCTCTCTGGGGACCTTCGGTGAAGATTTCGAACCGCAAGTATCGGTGGTCCCAGAAGATCTCCACCATGTCCACCCGCCAGTTTTCCATGCGCGCGGCTAGCGCGGACGAAGCAAAAGTGACATCCACAATTGACCCAACCCACCGCCGCACACACGTGGGGACTTCCCCTCTGTAGAGAAGGGAGAGCCCGGAGGCAATCGACCAGAGCTCGAGAGCCCGACCGTGTGCATCGGTCGCTGGGTTACCCCAAGCCACCGACTAGGCGTTCAGGTCTCCCAAAACGAAGACTTGGCGTGGCGCCACTCTCGATACCACTACGGTGAGGACTCCGAGGAAGTCCTTAAATACCGACAGCGGTCGATTTGGGGAGAAATAAACTCCGACAAGAGCTACATCTCCCCAAGCGGCGGTCACGTATCCCCGTCCCCTCTCTAGGAGCGTGAGGGGAGGCGACTTCGCGGTAGATCATGCCACAAGCGCTACCGAGTCGTCGCTGTCCCCCAGCCAGCGGCCAGGGACAGAGTACGGCTCGGCGACGACCGCGACATCCACCAATAATTCGGCTATGGCCTGCACTAGCAGGTCTGGTGGTCAGGTCTTCGTCGCCCGACGAATCGGACGACGAAGACGGATTGAGGGTGGCGTGAGATGAGCTGGGCAGAGTCATGGGAAGCCTTGCGGATACGACCACGACCCTGCCAGAGGATGCCCGCGTGAGCGGGCCCACCTGTGTCCTCCCCCAGATGGTCGGGGGAGGTGCAGCCGTGGACGCAGGAACTGCGTCCACAGGCGGTGCAGGTGCGTGCAA
>DWQX01002804.1:0-20155 GCA_018245475.1 Pharmacophagus antenor
TTTTTTTTTATTATTCACGGTCCGTCTAATGGTGAACGCAACGCAAAACTTGCCGGAGACGGTGATATTTTATGTGAAAGCGAAAACGGGCCTGTTTCCTATACTTATAAATTATATACGTATTTAAATGCGAAACCGTGTAATTTCGTTATTTATTATTATTACATCCGCAAGGTCATACGTCGTATCGTGACCGTTTATTATATTACATATAATTACCGATACAATTAATTGATTGAAATTCGTAACAGATTAAATATAATTTTCGAATCTTTCTAAGCCTCATTCTATGTCACAATGTTTTATCTTGCCGTAACTTCCGTAACAAAAAACATTAAAAATATTATAAACTGAGTTATCAGAAGTTATTCTTATTATTATTTGTAATATATATGTATTTTGTAGTCTTTTATTATTTTTATTTTTTCTTCACAACCCTGAAGAATGAGTAGAAGGGAATGCCTCTTACTATTATGTTCTCGTAAATATTACAAATATGAGCCTCTTTTTTAATAAAACACTCACTTGTTTAATTCGGTTAGAATGCGAAATAACTATTGTTAAATGGGCCACTATTAAGAGGTTAATAATGAATAGAAATTTTTTATTATATGAGAAAGTAAGCTATCTCTAACCTGTTAACCGAAACGTAATAATATAACATTTGTTCATTTTTTTCATCTTATTAATAAAAATTATCAAAACATTAACGACCAAACGTCATCGTCATATAAACTAATCTTGATGCTTTTTATGTAGCCTGATAATAATACGAGTATCAAACCTGCTAAAAATTACGTTCTTTTCGTGGATCGTAGTGTTTTATCAATGACGGATATAATAGTCAAACCCGTTAAAGGATTTTCTTTCCACACTAATGATATCAAAATGCATTCATTATAACAAAGCACACGATTAATGCAAATATTACATAATGTAAATAATTTAAATTAGATTGAATGAAATAAATTAATTCAAATAGTGGAAGAGATATATTTGAATCCGCTTCCAGCCTCAATGTCAATCAGCCGCCATGACGACATTGCTGTTTTTCAAGAGTCATACATTTGCGTGCCAGGATATTCTGGGCAAGTACAATTCTCTGTCTACTATTTCATTGTTAGTTTTATCGATTCAAACATTTTTTCTTTACTTTGCAGAACTTCGTGAGTAAATTAACAAATTCCGTACCGCTTGGGGCGTATAAGACCAACTCGGAAGTATATTTCGAGAAAGTTTCGACCGCATGTTTCCTCAAATAATTTCTCGTAATCTTGAAACAATTACATACAACTTTAATCCGCATCGGGAATAAGTCAAATTGTTAATAACCAAATAAACGATTAAAAAATTATCTCCATATATCATCCTCGCAAGTTCGCAGAGGAAGTCTTTTAAAAACGGTCTGTCAGGAAGCGTGTTAAACAAAAGATACTTTGCTAAATTCCGCTTTATTTAATCGCCTGACGTTCAACCTACGACTGCGATCTGTCGAATCCGTAACATCTGAGACGTGTTGATATTGTGTTTCAGTCGTATCATTTGCGTTTAAACAAAACGGAAATTAGTAAACTAATCACTTGTTTTATTTAATCATTCTCACTTAACATTATATGAAAACTGAAGCATGTGTTACCTCATTGCGGAAAAAAAGTCATCTCATCGCTTGTGTAATTTGCCTTGGTGTTGTCAAACAAAGCACAGATTATGTATAAAGCCTTCTTTGTTGCGGTGGATGAAAACAGTTTCATGAAGATATATACGGCGGTGGCTCACGTAATGACTTAGTGACATAAAGGGAAATAATTTATTTCCCGGTGACAACACAACGCGGTGAAAGCGGGATGTCCAGTAATTATCATCGACTTTATGGTGTACATGTACAAGTTTTTTTTTTTTATCTCATACCAAAAATTACCAAAATGGCTTATACTGATATTCGGGACAGCGAGCTGTTTTAATGAAACCACTCATTGCAAGACTGTCATTTATTTATCGTGATGGTAGACATGATATGTTGTTGTACCCGCAGCCTATACGTCTTATAATAATACATACACACAAATAAATTAAAGCCTGCGCGCTCGACGACTTTTTTTGGTTGGAATACGCTAATGCTCAATAAACTCTAACCATATGTGACAAAATGTCACACATGTCTTGCATACAACATAAAGTGAATTTATTTAGAGATTAACATTTGTAACTGTTATTTTTAAATGTACTATCTTTATATACAACTGGATATATAAGTTCCTTCGCGCATTTCGTGACGCCGCGCGGAATATTGTGACGTCTGAGAGGCGCCGTTCGAGTGCAAAGGGTTAATATGTTCGGATGTGTTGATAATTTTAACGTGTGAAGTGGAAGGGAAAATACAATTGCTAAATGATCAGTCAAATATTCGGGACTTGTTCATTTGTCCGCAGCGGAAGAAGTAGACATTCACTTGATGTCAAGTGATATTTTGTCCTTCGACGGCAAAGCGCGCTCGCCCGGAGTACTACTCTCAACTATATGACTGCCGAAACACAGTAATGCTGTTACTGTGGCAGATTGACACTGAGATAAGTAGATAGGTCGCCCGGCGGATTTTTAAAAAAACCTACTACCATCCACACTACAGAAATCATGTGACATGGGATTCAATTTGGGGACCTTAGTGTTACAAGACTAGCGGAAAAATATTGCGCCACAGATGCAGTCGAAGGTACATATAGAGATTATTAAATTAAAAATTACTGAACCGATCTGGACATAATAATAATTGTAACTGTCTGTGATTTAATTCAACTTAAAAGATAACAATTTTTATTGCGATCATTGACCTCACAATAGTTATTATTGCAAATTAAATGTTTATTATACAATACGTTGGTTAGTTCTAGAAATCCCTAACAGATGGCGTTGTGGGCCAAGTTAATTTATAATTGAAAATAATCAAAGTAACAGTTAAAATCGTTATTATCTATCTCATTTATAATTTCTTATTTTTATAAGCGATTAATTTAACATGTTCAAAAATATAAGATGAAATATAAATTCTTCTGTATCGTGGAATAAACAAAAACCTATGTGCTTCATTTCAACGTTTTCAGACTTATCACTTAAAAGTTTTGTCATAACGTTTTATTACCGATCATACATGATTTTAAAACTATTTTCAGCTTTATTATGATATATTAATTTGTATGTATCAAAAAGTGAGAAATTATTTCAATCTATTAAAACCTTTGAGCAATAACAACGCGTGGCAGAGTGCGCTATTACATATATATAATATATAATTATAATAACTAAATATAGACAAGTAGTTAACGTAGTGGTAAGTCAACCGTACTCACCACCAAATGTATGATGAATGGGACGACACGGTACCACTAAGATCTATACAATATATATATTTAGTTAGTGGAATTTTACTCGATTAGAAATTAATGGATTTAAATTTATTGTTCTATTAAATTTACTGATTCAAACGATACTTTGCGGAAGTCTATGATTAAATCAAGCAATAATTTTTTTTTAATCGTAAATATAACGACTAAATTATGTACAAACTCAACACGTGAGTTCAACGTATGACATTAGCAAATTAATTGATTATTTTATATATTTTATCGAAGTTAAGCTACTGTATTTTACGTCTATTATTAACATAATTATATAATGCCAGTAGCTGTATCTTAAATAGACTGATCAATTCAAGAAACATTAAATTCGTTTGTTGACTACTATTTCATTTTGATTGTTATTTAATTCTGCGCAATAAGAAATAAATATAATTAATAACGGGTGTGAATTTTTAAGTTTAGGTTAGTTTTTAACTTTAATTCTATTGCTGTTTATATTGTGTGCTTTAAAGATAATTCCACATTAACCACATAAGAGAATTTCGTTTAAAAGAGTCATCTCACGCTTAGCAGCGGTATTAGCTAACTTATTATAAGAAAATTTTGTAGTAGTTTGCCTACTAGCCAACAGATGGCGTAGACACATTATACAAACACGATACATTTTTAAAATATTTTTGAAGAAAATCCTTTAAATTGTACATTAAATTTCTTCAACAGTTTATTTTAAAACTATGTTATTTTTTTTTTAAAAAAACACAAACAACAAAATAATATTAAGAACCAAATAACAAATTTAAGTAAATTAATACACGATTTCAGATGTTATAGAACAACGGTAATAAATCATAACTAAAGATCGCTTTCTACAAATTGTCGATTGAAATCCAAGAGAAAAGTGCTCCGTTACGCTTCGTCGGCCGGATCAATAATCAATGATCGATGAATGCCCTTGGCAATATTTTATCCAATCATAAACAATGTTTCTTGCTTGTAAACACTTAAAATAGCAATGGAGAGAGTGAATGATTTTCATGTCGAATGGACTAACAAAGACCGTAGCATATTGGAATACCGCGGACAACACATAAAGAGCGCTCCCGGTAATTCTTCATCATCAGACGATAAACACCCACTGCATAGGGTATAGGCGTTCCCCAAAGATCTACACTTAACGGTGCTGTACGGCCCGCATCCAGGGGCGTCCACCTTGTGAGGGGCACTGCGTCTTTGAGTTATGGTGTGATTTAACGACTTTACACTCCTTCCTAAGCGCTCCAGCCACAAAGAAGGAACAACGAAAAAACTACTATAACATCTTATTGCAAGCAACGAATGTTGTGCTATCTAATTCATAAATCACAGCACTGCACAGCGCACTGACGCCCCCTCGGGACCTAACGTCATAACGTCCCGTTAGCTATTAACTTCGCTAGCAAGCACCCTCATGCGAAGCGAAACGTCTTAATGTCTCCACTTAGGTGTTGAGATGGTCGTAAACATGGTAGATATACACAACTGTATCCGTGGACCTGAGGCGTTATTATTACTTAATATGCGATGTGAAATTTTAATGAAGTAAACTAAGGAAAACCTTGTCAGTAGCAATTTAAATTCACGAAAAAATATATATATAAAATATACTGTTGAACGGATATTTCAATGATTATATTTCAAGGATAAAGTACCTAATAATTATTGTTATTAAATGACAATAGCAAGAAATTTAAAAGTGTGCACATTCAATACACAGCAACGTCCGACTTAAATAATAAAATTGTTAAAAGATACCTAAGTAAAAAGAGCATGATAAATTCGGTGTTCGTGTGTCGACAAATCTTTTAAAATAACTTTAAAAAAACAGTGCGACAAATGTATCAACATTCGTTGTTACTGTTACGAAATGTAAAAACGTAACGATTTCTAAACGTTTCAGTAACATACAAACAAACAAAGACCACTTTTATCCATCTAAACTGTTCCTCTTACTTTTCTACGCAACTTAATGTTGTTTTTTTTACCACAATTACAAGATACCGTTTCTTCCGACCGGATGATATCTTTAAAATATTTTTTTTTCCGGTCGGAACCTTTTAAATGGGCGTTACAGTCAAGATTTGGGCTAGAAATGGGTCTGGTTGGTGTGAGCCACTGTATTTTGTCGTCACCACTATCCGAGGAAGCAATGTTAATTAGCAAACTTTTGCGTTGTCTTCAATAAAATATGTTTTTTATTTATATATTATGGATATAATGGGGCTGACATAGCCATATATGGCTTTAAGCCTCTAAAAAATAAAGAAAAACAATATTTTAGAAACAGTTCTGTTCTGTTAACTGTTAATGGTGTATTTAACAATCTTTTTATTTTATAATTCTGTATAATAATATCTGCTTATAAATATTAAAAAGAACTAATTTTTAATTACCGGCGAATTAAAAAAAAAATGTCTGTGAACCTAGAAATATAAACAGATAGTATAAAAGTAACATATTCAAAAACACTGTAAGTATTTAGTGTGCATAATAGTAAAATTTTATATTTATACTTTCTAATAACAAATACAATCTTTCTACTATGCCAAATTATGGACTTACAAATTAGAATTAAAGAAATTTTTTCAAGTTATAAGTAATAATAAACGTACTTTACCATAACTCTTTCCGATTTTCTGTGATTAAAATAAAAAAGATAGAAGTTGTACTGCTATAATTCACAAAGGAAATCGTCCTTTCCGACTTTACGATTACAAAATAAATTAAAAATTCTTAGTAACTGTTTTATTAGTAATTGGTTAGTAAAATGTACTGGGATGTTTAGGAATGAGAAAATAAACAATGTTTTACCATGGTTATTTAATTCATAGCAAAAATGATTGTCCCAACTATAAAGGTATAAGATAGACATCTGTCATTTGATGCCAAAAATTACGATGTATAAGGATCTCCAATCAAATTCAAAGCGGACACATTTCCATAAAGTTATTTCATTTTTCCAAAAAATTTGCTCACTTTTTTCTTATATAAACCCCGGTAAACAAAACCATATACACTTTTTTGTTATTACAGAGGCTTATCAAATTATTCATATAAAGTAATAATTAACATTTATAACAAAAACTAAAAAATTTAAACTTCAACATGTAACTATATGTAAATCAAATAAGTAAACTATTTTTTTTGGAAAAGTGAACAGGAAATCCTTATAATACATATTTAAAAAGGGTAACACTCAATATCAGAAATTTTCAAACTATTTCTTACTAAACATAACTTTCACCAATGAAGTCGTAGTAAAATAATAATTTTACATAACATTGAAAATTAAATTGAATTATAAAACGGTTTTTACAATGAATTATATTATCTGTTTGGTTTATTATCGTGAATCCACAATTAATTGGTAAATATAAAACATTTATATCGATTTTAACGATTATTTGATTATTACCAGCGATCGTAATCAATTGTTTTATTTAAAACGTTGCGCAACGATTTCAAATCGATTTCCGCCAATACCGCTATTTACATTAGGTTAACCAAACTTTTTACATAATGTCAGACTTTAAATATATTGAACGTATGTTAAACACACGAAATATTTTTATAAAAGGATAATTAAAGTAATACATAATCTCAAACTTTTTCTACCGCTGCTTTGTGCAATGTATTATGGGAGATTTGCTTAGATTTTAAAATTAAACCCCCCGATAAATATAAAATATAATTCTACTAATAATAGATTAGGGACAAAGCTTTTAGCATCGTCTGTTGTAATGTGCACAGAAAAGAATTGGAATTATCTATCTGCATCAGTGTTCCTCTTCAGATATAACGTGTCCTTAAGGGGAAAAAAAACATAGACTTCTAGAATAATGCAATCTGATATAATACACTTAATCTCCCCTTGTTATTGATAAATAAACTGAAGGATATAATGTAAAATTTTATAATTACATTTGTTTACATTCCTATGTTTTCTATGTTAGTAGTTACCGATAATTTTTTTACTAGTTAATATGCCATACTGTCTATATAAAAAACAAACGGCTACACCAATTTAAAATTTATTTACCTTTAAAAGGTGTTTCGTTTTTCCCAAATCATCTGAGCAGATTTTTAAATTTTAAGTGACTAATTAAAAATTTATATATGCGAGTGTTAATTTATTAAGACTATTTATAGTTGTAAAATAGCTTTTACTATATGTGGTCTTTCAAAATATTAATATAATTTTATTTTGTAAAGTGTGAGTATGGGTCGACCTCAGGTTCGTAATTGTCTCATGAACAAACAGAATTATAGACATGGCGCCCCGCGAGTAACTTTTCTTTTGCAAAAGAAATAAGTCACGTCTCGGTGCTAGCATTATGGCCGGTATTTTGGCTATTGGTCAGGTGCGGTACCCGTTTCTGTGGATAAAATATGTTGAAACGTCTTATTATTTTTAAATCATGGTTTGGTTGTATTTAAAATTGTTTATGAGAGATTTCATAGATATGCTTTCTTAACATTTATAAGGAAACTTAACGGTATGTACCTATACATCATTTTATGATTTAAGCATTCGGATGCGATGTTGCTTCATTAGATTAGCTATAATATAAACATAGCGTGCGCGAACTCCATAATTTACATTGGGGTATTTAAAGGCCTTCCCACAATGCGCCCAGATCCACAGTCCATTATCGCGCACTTCAAAAAACACTTTTAACAGAGCACCAATCATTTTCCTGCTAATTTATCATGATTTCTACTGGCTTCTCTTTGTATCGACCAAAATTAGATATAATTTTTTTCATTTAGTTCAAAGAAATGTCGAAATGCCTATATGACAAAAACGTTTCTGCTATCACTGCTACTTCAATAAAATCGCATTAAAAGATATCTTACATTTACATCAACCACACGATCCTACAACTTGCCAAGTTTCCCCGTCAAGTATGATAAATGGCAAAATCCTTTTTATTGACACTTAATAGTTAAGCCGGTGTGGCCACGCCATCAATGTTTTCCATTTAACGATTCTCATGCGGCATGTTATCTGACGTTGACTATTACTTTGTGTAATAGCACATTCGAGTGCCCACCGGCGGCGGCGGCGGCGTTGAGATATAATTTAAATATGTAAATATAAATATACGTTGGCATAGATGCCGAGCACGCGATCTCACATCCGGTGGACAAGTAGCAATGATCACGTGCTTCCGATTTGCTACAATTATTAATGCACTAAAGAAATGCCGCAATAACAAATGAGTACTATGATACTAAGCAAGAAATTTATTTATATAATATACGTACAAATCTTTCTTTAATGGTCTAATTAATTTTCAATATATTTCCTATTTTGGCATTCGATCCGCGGGTGATACGCTCCGATGCTTTGGAGTATTAAAAAAAATATATGACATTACTTATGACAGTTCATATATTAATAGCTAAGTAATCTTCACATTAGTCAATGATAATGTTAAAACACTTTTGTACCATACATAAATAATAAAAATGAGCAGTGAATCTACAAAGTTTTTCCATTATTTTTTATTGGTACAACTTCAATTCTACGTGATGTTAAGTGACAATGATTCAAATAGAAAGCGCGCTCGCTCAGAATACTTTAACTCTCGCATTTATTACTGCCGAACACAGCAATACTACCATGGCAAATTGACATTGAATGTAGTAGCTAGCCAGGAGAGTTATAAAAACTCTACCATCATCAAAATCCCCTTAATCAAATGGACCCAGCATCGAACTAAAGATCTCGGTGCTACAATACAAGCGGGAAAACCACTACGCCACGGAGGATGCTTCCGTGGCATAGTGGTTCTTCATGAAATAACTTACAAAATGTTTCATAACTCGGTCACCTATCAAATTAGTCGAACATACATCACTAGTCTCAGAGTTACGCTAACCTAACTGGTACAAATAGAAACTTCTAAGCACTAATAACTAAGTTAATTGCATGCAACAGTATGCAATGACGAATATTTATTAGTTTCCATGAATTTCTTTAGCAATTTCGCCGCAATGTCTCGGATCTTACGAAAGTATCGATTTTTAATCGTTTACAAAATGTTGGTTCCTTATTAGCGGAGAAATTTCTATTTTCAGAGTGAGATTATAGATAAGATTGACTAAACCTATCTCTAATGAAGCTTTGTGTTTTTTTTTCTTTAGTGTTATATCCTTGATTTTTTGTTGAAAATATTCTTTTTCCATGAATGGTAAATGTCGAATCTTGACACTAAAATTATATATTTACATACTAGCTATAACCTTATGACAATCTAATACTTCGAAGCTTTGGGAATAATGTATTTGTTACGTAATAAATATTAAATTTGAATAAATTGTTTCATATAACTAAAAAAAATATTTTTCGGAGAGACTTGCCTGTTTTTACCTCCCTTTCATTCCTTTCTTCTTTTGTGAATTATGACTATCCAATTTGGCATATTATATGTACAAAATTGTTAAAACAAAAATTTAAACTGTCCATAATTATCTGTAATTTCTCTCAAGTTTTACTGAACGTAAATGATCACTGGATTTTTATTCAATTATTGTATCCGTGTTTATAACAGATTAAAAAAAAAGTCTATCAGCATTGTATCGAGTCAATTTCCGTCGAGTGAAACTCGATCCTGCAGCCGCCGTAACGTGAGCATATCGCAGCCATGTTCATTGTTAGTAAACAGCTTGTAAGAGGGAACGAGTATGTTAACCCACAGCGAGAAATATGCAACTAGCGGAGCGTCAACGTCCGTGTAACGCATGAATATTTAATCAACCGTGAAAATCTGTGGCGTAGTGAAGAAATCTATCTAGATTCTTATTACAAACCACTATACAGTGTTTTTGCCTTATATAAAGAATTGTTCTCGATTCCAAACACGCTATATATTTTATAAATTAGTTTAGATTAATCTGTATGTTATGTAATCTGTGTTATTCGAATTCTATTTTAAATTTTTAAATAATTTGGGTTTGAATGTAAAAAGAAATACAAAATTGCACTTCAACCAAATTAAAGATTTCTTATATAATATAATGCATGCTTATATTTATTATATTTTTTCGAGAGACGTTGTTTCAGTGTAACTTCACTGTGTATTCGTTATTATTGAATTGGTTGACATTTTGAAATAAATATTTTTTTTTCAAACATAATTTATGATCAGAAGAATCTGTATTATTATTTAGGCAAGTTAAGATTTATTGAATTTGTCAAGAATCTATTAAGTCGCAATAAATGCCCCAAAGTTTACCCAACTAAACGGCTTAAAATAAATTAAAATGGTACGATTCTTTTATGAAACATTTCATTAAAATTTATGTCCTATAGATATTTACGAGCCCAAAAAAGGTCTATTAAAACCTAAACAATAGTAGATAGTCACCGATTTAACAGTCGCGATGACGCATTGTCGCCATTTTAGATAATTTACCGAAAACTTGTGAAAGTGTTATAGAACTAGTCCACTGATTACACCACAAGTAGGGTAATTTGTTCTATGGTTACGTATAAACACTAAAGTAAGTTGTCACAGGAATGAAAAAAAGAAAATATCATAAGAAAAAGTGAAATGGATAGAACTGTAGGGTTACACAACCTGTTCATATGACACATGGAAATGGCGGGAAAAGACGTGACATTTATTTTTTGTCTTTTTATTTAAAACGAATGAACGTACTTAAGAGTGTTATATATAAAAGTCGATTAAACGGTTTTGTTTTATAATTTAAAACTGCATATTGAAGATTTTATAGTCGAAAAAAATTGCAGCATATAGCTCTTTGCAATATTCATTAATAATAAAATAGGTAATAATAAATATCTGGCACAATTTTCACAAATAATACTCTGATAAATAGGTAGACAAGCACCTGTAGTATGGTTTATAAGAGACCGATAAACATACATAGCTATTTTTAAATAAATACTTAAATAATAACATATTAACAACCACATGAATGTTTGTCCTGAGCGGGAATCGAACCCGCGACCCTTGGTGTAAAAGTCAGAGTTACAACCATTACACCACCAACGGGCCAGTTAAATTAATAAATTGTTAATTTTAAAACAATTGATTACGCTGTCAATGTCGACAGTACAATTTATACGCTTATAATACAATGCTTGTGAAATATAATCAGGATACATGTGGGAATGCATTGAATTAATTCACGGTAAAAGATGTGACCTGTTTTCTCCCTATACGGTTCAGCATCTTTCTGCATAACACGACACAACGCTTGTTGTATCGAATTACGTAACGGTATACATTCATAGTGCAATATTTTTATTATTATTACTAGCTCCATTCTTTTGGGCAAGCCTGACTGCCATCTGTAGGAAATCTACTATATATCTATTGATTTTATCAATTTTCTGTAGAAACTGCTAATTGAGCTAAGTCGATGTTGTTGACAAATTTTAATTGCATATGCTATTTTCATTAAGATATTAAGACTACTCCCGTGGCGCATTGATTTAACCGCTTGCCCTGTAACACTGAAGTCCTGGGTTTGTTTCCCCCGCCACAGCAGTGGAACCTGGATGGTAGGAGATAGAGATTTTCGAAAACCCGCCTCGTTAGCTACCACCTTCAATGTCAATCTGCCGCCATAACAGCATTGCTGTGTTCCGACAGCCATACGTGTGAGAGCCAGATGCATTCTAGACAAACACGCACCACCATCTACGGCCTGTTTGTCACTTAAGATCAGATGAAATCAAGACCACGTATTAAATCGTAACCGATGGAAAAAGACGTATATTACTTTCAACCATCAGGGCAACAACGCTTAAGTCTTTTGTACTAATTTTCATCAAATCAGAATAGCATTCTCAAAGTAAAAATGAAAATAATGACAGGACTTAATATAAGCAAGCTTTAAAAATGGACTATGATAATAGAACACCTAAAATTACAACATTCTTCTTTTTTTACATCGCAGTTTTTGGACTAACCAGGCTTTTAATTTGATAAATAACTATCTACAAAAATAATATATAAAGTTATTCTATAAAATCCTTTTATACAATTCTCATCATCTTTAACACGACTAAATCAATCAAATGATATCAATGATGACTATGATAATTAGAATTATAATTATATATCCAGAAAATCGTAACTTATTTACTAGGATTCATTCCTCAAGTGGATATATTTCGCTGGTAATTTCAACAATAAGTCACTAACTTACGTTTTTTTTTATTTGCCATAGAAACTTTAAACAATGGAACACTGAACTGTGCGATCGTGTGTCACTCTCACTTTAGCAAAAGAAAAAAATCTTAACATATTTAGCAATGGTATAATTTCTTTAGTATTATCATACCGTTAACGTAGACAAGAACGTTACAGACATGTAAATTAAGGATGCAATAATTTTTTTTATGTTTCAATCACTCAATCCCACATAAAAAAAATATATAAATTAGTTCCCATTCATCGAATTCGTATATAACTATAAACCATTTCAATGAATGAGATCACAACCCCGATTTTCATATGTAATGGAAGAACTCACAAATGGCACGTCTTTCCGTTGTAGGCTTTTTTCTATAACTAAACAGTACAGTGTGCCGGGAATTTCAAAATGAAATTAGAAAATTAAATGTTTCTATTTATACATATCAATAAATTAGTGTTAAAATTTATATGAAAGATACTCTTACCCAAAGTTGCCGGGATAGCAGAGAGCAAGGCGTTGGCATACGTGCTGATTGTGGCCCTTCCCGCTGAAGTGCTCGCCGCCATTGAATATCACCTCGGAGCAGCAGGGGGACGAGCATCGGCCGCTGTCGGTGCACTCCGAAAAGCAGCAGGACCTCGAGCCGTCCGTGTCGAACCAGCGCTCGTCGTAAGCGAACGGATGACGCCACTCGGGTGTCGGGAGCCTGTAGTTGCACCGCGACTCCCAGTTCCTGTCATTCAGATCTGTACAACGCTCCACGTAAGCCCCAGCCAGCTGTTCCATGTACTGCTTATACAGACGTTTCTGTCGCTGATTCTGTGCGACATGCAGCCTCAAGACATTAAGGAAACACATCTTTAGAACAGTGCACACTCCTTTCGGTCTATCCACTAATCTATAAATCCGCATAAATGCGACTATCAGATTTTTCTTCGATGCACGATGAGTCTCAAAGAAAATCCATTATAATGATCTCTGTTACACCGTGATATTTCGTAATCATAGGATTTTCTCTTAATTAATGAAATATTATTTATTACAGGTGTTACAGTTTCATATTAAATATGGGTCGTTTGACTTTCATTCGATGAACTTTCATTATAAAAGTTAACAATGAAATTTAATAGACATTTTTAGATACGCATATTAATGCTTTTGTCTTACATTGTCAAAATTAAAGTAGAAGCACCATTGACATGGCGGGAAAAGCGCGGGAGCGCGCGTCGCGTCTACTATAACACTGCGCAAGCGCGCAGCGGCACAAGCGCTTGACGTCAAATTAACTCGCATTTCCCCAAGAGGTGAAAAAACGAAGCTGTTTACGGAGAAAATGCGCCGCAACTGAAAATAATTGGGGCCATAAACCGTGGCCGACGATCGCACTTAATGCTGGTTAAACAGCAGCTACAATATGTTTTCATGATTCCCTTTTGGTTGATATTTGTATCTTCCGCTTTCATTTAATTTTTTTTTTTTGGAAAATAAACATTCAAACTTCAAAAAATTTTCCTCGTTATTCCTCGTGATTCCTCGTTAGGAATGGATCCTCATATTCCGTGGGTACAAAATCAAATAACACACAAAAGCTTTACCTGCAAAACTAGACGAACATAAAAATGTTATCATCATTGAAATCGTTTCATAATTCCTATTATCCTATATATAAAATATTGAACAACAAAACTTCATTAATCTATAAAAGAAAAATTAATTTCATAATTTCTTCTTTTGCTGGATTCGGTGAAGTTTGCGCTGTTAATCTTATTGACGACTATTACAGCTTCATCGAAACTGGCTCGCGAATCCGGTGATTCTGTCTTAATTTCTTCTTTGTTTAGTCGCAAATACTTGGACTAAAATATAATCTAAAAGCATATTACCACCATACATTGCATCTTTAGATGTTACGGGTTCGACAGCCCGACATCTTCTAAGGATGCCAAGTTCCACAAATTAAGGCTTAAACCGATAAATTATATCAATTCACATACTTAGTTTAATTCTAACAAGAAAAATATGTTTTAGAACATATATTTTTTTTTTTGGGTTTATTGTTTCTATTAACACTATTGACCGGTGACGAAAAAGAAATTCTCTCATCTTGTTGTGTTTTTCTTGATAAACTCTTAACTGCACATTTTTTTATATTTAAAATTGAATGTGTAGAGTTAAAGAACCGAATAATCGTGTGAAAGTTTGTCTCTAAATAAGCATCAGGTACAACAGTCAGAATAACGGGCTAAACTTGAGCGAGCGGGGACGACGAAAACCCTAAAAATAGTCAGGTTAAATAGTTGTGTGCATATTTGAAAAGGGCTTAGATTGTAATTTCTTGAGAACCAATGTTTAAAGAATTATTGAATTTGAAACAATTAATGTTTGTTATTGTTTTTATTTCCCGAGAAACAGACTATCAGGCATTTAAATGTTTATCTTCTCTTTGGTACCAATATTTTCTTCATTTAACGGAGTGTGTTGTTAAATAACAAAAATACTCTTTAGCAAACTCTATAAGTTTAGTATAGTCAATATTTAAAAACAATGCCGACTTTGTTATTTTTGTATAGTTTGGTAAAAATAATTTAAACTATTAATTAAATAAATTTTTAACTTTATCAATATTGCCAGTTAAAAAATTTCATACTAAATACAAATACGTTTGTCAGTTAATAGAAAATGACAATTAATGTTGTTGAGGTTTTCGCGCCAATAAAAGTAGTCAAAAAAAGTAATAATTTGCTTTCTTAAATTATTTTATCAATATACTTGATGGAAAGTAACGATGAATTGTCACAACTTGAAGAATTACTATGTGCTGACCTGAGCGAAAATAATAATAAAAACGATAATGTACCGCAAAGCCTTAAAGAAGTAAACATTTTTACAGAAAAGCAAACTAATGAAAATAAATCAGAAGACAATGCGACTTTGAAATCATCAATTATTCATGATGGTGACACGGATTCCTCCGACGATGAAGAGAAAAGAAATTATACAGAAAGAAAATATAACGACTACGGTGCGGAAGTAAAAAAAATGCTAGACAATAAAGAACAAGAACAAAAAGACAACAGATTAAACTTTGAAATTAGACTGCGTCAAGCCAATATAGATTTAAAAGTAGCCGCTAATAGTTCCTTTTCTAAGAAACCTGAAGACAGTTCTGCAAAAAATACTAAATACATTTTTGGTGCTCCTGAAACCGATAGTAAATCAAGTTCAGATATTTTCACAGATCCTATCTTTGGTATTCGTATAACCAAACCTCTAGTTTCAAGTACTGCATTGTTGGATAGGATGCAAGGTCGTGAAGCTGTGAATATGCTTCGAGTAAAAAGGTATGTCGAAAATGAAGACTTGTCCAAAGATTGGGTAATAGCGGGAGCTATAGTCAGAAAAAGTTCATCAAAAAAATCTCAAAAAGGCAACCAGTTTTTAATTTGGACATTAAGTGATCTAAAAGACGATATGAAAACAGTTTCAATGTTTTTGTTTCAGAAAGCTTATAACGAATTGTGGAAAACAACAGAGGGCACTGTAGTTGCTGTTTTAAATCCTAATGTATTAGATAGATCACAGAACAGTCACGACCAAGCATGTCTTAGTGTAACAAGTCCTAACCAAGTAATGGTTCTAGGTCAATCTAAAGATTTGGGTATTTGTAAGAGTAAAAAGAAAAATGGTGAACCTTGCACAGCATTTGTCAACCTAAGCAAATGTGAGCATTGTGTTTATCATGTAAAGCAAGAATATCAGAAGTTCTCCAAACGTCAAGAGTTACAATCATCAACTATGGGCAAAGGTCTTGTAAATTTACAGAAAAAGGTCCTAGGTAAAAGCACTGTGATATATGGAGGCAAAGCATATTCAGCTCTACCTTCAGGTAATAATAAGAAAATAAAAGAGAAAGATCAAAACAGATTGATGTCTTTAAGTGATTATTACAAATCAGAAAGTGACAGTTTGATGAGTAATAAAGTGCCATATGGAGCAGGGTCTTTGAAGGGCAATTCTGGTATACTACACAGCCCAACAACACAAAGGATCACAGATTCAGTGAGATTAAACAAATTATCACAAACTACTAATTGTGAAATAGGGCAGAGTTTAGCAGAAAGAGTAGCCAATTCCCCTAAACTTGGGAAACGTTTTGCATTAAAAGGAAGTGGTACCATAGATTTAAGTTTTTCATATAGACAGAAAACAGCAGAACAAATGAAATTGAACGCTATAAAACTAATTCAGAAAAGAGGGGGAATAATAAAAACAGATCCAAATAACATCAAAGGCACAGAGACTGGTAAAAAACGTGCTTTGGAAAAGTTAAATATTACAGATGAAAACTTGTGTAAAAAGGTGAAACCGAATGAGAAAACTAAAAGCCTTAAACCGACAATGTCACAGCGGTTCAAAAAACTACTTGAAGCAACTTCAGCACATCAAAATCTTATCCAACAACACGAAGATGAGGAGCAGGAGAAGTACTTCAATAAACTGGAGAAGAAGGAAGCTATGGAAGAAAAGATGTTGAATACATTCAAACTGGCCTGCAAAGCGGTTAGGTGTACCAAATGCAAATATACTGCATTCTCAGCATCAAAACTTTGTAAAGACGAGGGACATCCCCTCAAAATTCTAGATACTTTCAAAAGATTTTTTAAATGTGGAGATTGTAGTAATAGAACAGTATCTTTAGAGTTATTACCACTTCACTCGTGCAGCAGCTGTGGTGGTTCCCGGTGGGAGAAGGCAGCAATGATGCGAGAGAAGAAAGTCGCGCTTAGTGAAAGTTTGTCCATTAGAGGGGAAGAGGAGGCCATTATAGGAGGGATTGTTAATTCAGGCAAAAATATTAATTTGCTGGTTCCTGACAGTTAAGTTTTGACCTCTCCTATGCACATATTTGAGACATTTTTAAACTATACAATATTATTTTACCAAAAATTTTTAAACTGCATGTATGAAAATCTATTAACTTTATTGTGCTATATTTATTTTAACATTTTACTGACGAAATAAAAGACTCAATGAAAATAAAGCATAATATAATTTTTATTATGAAACTTCCAGTCAATAGCACTGAACCATTTCATAAAATACCCCCAATGCTTCTTACATTTCGTACAATAATTATTATATTAAATCTTGAGGTGCGGAATACTTGCGGGCTTTTTTATAACTTTTTTTTACACAGCCTTTTACAATAAATTACTATATTGTTACAAAACTGATCAGTGGAGCTATAACACGCGACACGAGTGACCCGGGCCGCGGTCTTTATACCAATGTATTTACAAATTCATTATTAGGCAGTGATCCTATTATTATTATTATTACAATGAAATTTTATTTACACTCTACCTAAAACATGGACAAAACGACAAATCCACAATCACAAAACAACTATAATTATTTTAAAACAAAATTAAAAATTACAAACGAAATTATTGAATCAAAATATTTAGGTACCGCAATGCTAATAATGATTATAATATGGTATAAAATACACTTTCCATTGATATGGATTTGGCTTCAGAAGCATCGTGTCTTCTCTTGATAATTTTAGGTAAAAGTCAAAAAACATCGTCAAATAATGAGGTCGTTCAATCTAATATAAATAATAAGGTGAATTTAAAGTCGATAATGTGTTGTAATAGAAAATAAAAAAAAAATAAACCACTATACATACTGCTTTAATTCAACAAAATAATTAAGTGTTAAGGCAACATGTTACATTACATATAAAACCGTCTTTTCGTGTAGTCAGAATGGGACCACTGCCTTTAGAGTGCGTTCGTTCAGTAAAAAAATATATAAAAGACAGGCGTCGGGCGCGATCATTCCCATTCGGTGGTGGCCGGCGGCTTGGGCGTGAGGTCGTAGAGCACGCGCGATATACCAGGAACACTCATCAGCTCCTTACGCATTCTGTCGACCACCTGAAACACGTAATATAATAATAATGCTTTTATTTATACCCCACATCACAACTTTTTAGATATGATCCCCTTGTACGGTGAAAGTGACCAAGTTTTACCAACCTTCTCCAGTTTGGCCTACATTCATCGAGGTTTTCTCTACGGTTTCAATAACTCGGTCAGATGTACATTCTATTTAACAAAAGACATAGTAATAACATGTCATAATAAAACCCACTTGATGTTGTGATCAAATTCAAAATATACTTTAATCAGTTTAGTCTTAAACAACTGCGCTAAGGCGGTATTCACTGTTTATGTAAATCTGTATTTAATACATTCAATGGCCAATCGAATGTGACATTGTGACCTTATTATGTTATTAACGAATAGATCATTTTTCATGTTAAAATATCTACTATTTTTCAAATGTACCCCCCCGTCTAACAACCGCCTTCAATGTTAATCTGGCGCGTAAACGGCAGTGCTGTATTCCGGCTATCATACACGCGAGATAGAAGGGGACGAGCACGCTCAATCATCAGAAGCCTTATTAAAACTCAACAACCGAGGTCGAGCGTTACCGAATTGGCGATGAAAATACATATAGAGATTCTCTTATCGGCCGTGTAGCGTATCAATGTGTACATAGCGGAACGGGCTTATCACCACGCGACTCTTAACAGTTTGAACCACCATCACGCAACTATAGAACGGCGGACAACGTAAAAGCTCATCTCACGTCCTGCGGCATCGCGTCGGAACCGGGCAGCGCCGCGACGCCGGTCATGAAGTCGCCCGTGATGAACGGGCGCAGCACGAGCGAGCGCTGGCAGGAGGGCGCGCGCACCGCCGCGTCGCGGTCGAAGTGCACCGGGATCAGCGCCACCGGCATCTGGGCGATCCGGCCCGCGTAACCGCTCGATATCAACACCTGCGCAGTGCAGATTGTTTGTTTAGTAGCCCATCGACTGCCGTGGCCTGTAGGCCGCACAGAAATCTTTGCGACTGTGACAGTGAGAGAGCCTCGACCCTTTCGCTACGAAAGACGTAAATATTACATTCTTAGAAATCCATCGATATATTCGTACATATTTTAATTAATTTTCAACGATTACTTTTGTTCGGGTACCGTTTTGATCGTCGGTTTGCGCGCGGCAGCTACCGACGTGCGTTAACGCGCCGTCCCTGTTGACGGATTGTTCAGAGATTGCACCGCAAAGGGTTGAGGCGCTCAACACAGTTTGACTTTCTAAAACGGGAGGCACCTATATACACACCTCGAAAATATAACATCAATATTTATTTTCACGTTGTTTTAATGTACAGAAGTTTCGTTTTATTTATTATTAAAATAAGTTTTAATAAAAATCCATCTCGTCAAAAGTTGACCGTTCTCGGCGCAAATTTAAAATTCTTGCTGTTAATACGACCGGTGCGTATCGAAGTCTACCGTAGTTAAGGAGTCAAAACAGGCTACCGTGTAGCACTTTTATGACGTCAAATAGAATGGAGAGCAAGCCGATTAACCTACCCTTCACCGCGCCCTATATAAACTGTTACGCACACACGCACGTACGCACGCATGCACGCACACACGGACACACGCAGACACTCACACACAAATACGTATATTAGAAAAATAACTGCAAATTTTTCACTATTAAC